>JAQMYL010000014.1:16745880-16757660 GCA_030014365.1 Clarias pachynema | reverse complement strand
TATATACAGTATATATATATACATATATATATATATATATATATATAAAATTCCTTTTTAAAAGGAAAAGGTAAACAAAAATAAAATATGAAAACAGATATGTTTTTTGTTTGCTACTTCTATCATATTAAGAATGTATAATATTATAATGAATGCAATACTGTATACCATGATATGAATATATTGGTAGCGCATCATAACTAAGATCTTTTTAAAATGTTTTAATTGTTTTCACAAAAAAAAAATCCTTATTTATTTAATCATTTGTTATTATTCATTATTTCATTATTTGTTTCATATATTGCACTGCAAATACCCCATGTGGTGCATTCTCATCATCAGGGACTTTTTGTCCATTCAAAGAGCTAAACAGACATCAGGTTTAAAGAGCCCTCAGGCATACAGTAGAGCATTAGGGCTATGGAAGTGGCAAGTATGTTTTCTTATCCTTGTGAGGACCTTGTTATGCTACAGTTATACTTAAATCCTTAATCTCGGTAGCCAAACGGAATGATTGGGTTTGTTTATTTATTTATTTATTTATTTATTTAAAATAAAAAAGACTGTTGTCATTGACAACTGAATGTCCCCACAATGTCCCCATAAGGTCAACACTTTTTTTCTAGTGCAAAGACATTTGGTTCCCAAAAATACATTAAAACATGCCCACAGTCATACACGACACGCAGCACACATGAAAAAAAAGTCTCGAACACTGCTTGTGCCACTCAACTAAGAGGACTCCTGCTGAGCCGTAAAAACTGGCTACTGCGGCTGATGGTGGCTTGTGCCTGAAATCCAATGGCCTGGATTCACAAGCACATTGAAATTTCAATCTGTCTAAAATTGGCTGAGAAAGCACACTGCATGAGCAGGGTTAGTAACAGCTTATGCTGCCTTTACACAACTAGCACATAAAAAAAATAGCAGGGCCAGAATAAATCACCTCATTACCTCATTTACAAGATTTGAAATGCTGCACGTTAATGCTGCAAGGTTTCTTAAAATAAAAAAAATAAAACATTTTCAGCCTTTAAATGTACCAAGCTGTAAATATAATCACTTGCTCATGAGAACATGCATTCAAGGACAAACGTTCTCAACACTGAGGCATAATTCAAACCTGTACACGTTGCTCATTTCAAGACTTTCTCAAGAGGAACTAATGCACGGTGTGAATAGCATTACATAAGCTGTGCGTCTCTGTCTGTGTGTATGTGTGTGTGTGTGTGTCAATAGTGAGTCTTCCTCATGTGGAACCTCTGTTCCTTTTAATGGCTTTCCCGAATGCAGCCAAGCATCACCATGTGAAGGGTGATGAGTGGAAATGAGGAGGTTAATGAGAGGTCTCGTCACAGGTAATTATAAAAGTTATGTCATTTCAGCTCATGCAACTGGTCATGGAATACAAATACATTTAGTTTGTGCTATGGATGAAAAGAATCCGTCAGTGTGACTTTATAAGGACAGGAAGCATTACTTATCTCTCTGGTATTTAGCATGACTCCTCCTTTAGATTGTTTTCAACTGATTACCATACAGTGGGAATTGGTGGTAACACTAAAGAAAAGCTAAGCACACTTTTAAAAGCCTTAAAACAAACAGTGATTGTTTTGGTAAGTCCTTTGCCGAGTCAGCACTAGACTTGTGCATGAGTACTGCAATTGTTTTCAAGTCAATGAGGATTCAGTCAGTATTAAATCTTAAGACAGTAGAGTACAATATACAGTATGTATCTACATGCATCACATATTTACTCATGTGCAGGCCTATGAAGTAAGTAGTAGCAATAAATTCTAAACTATCATATAATAAAAGTATATATATATATAATAAAAGTATATATATATATATATATATATACAGCATATATTATATTATAATAAAAGTAAGGAATGAACAAAAAACATACATGGAATGTTCATACATCAAAAAACTAACAAACAAAAAACAGACAAAAAAACAAAAACTAAACAACTTATAGTTATGTTTCATGTTGCAAACCTCCATGAGACAAGTCCATTTCCAGACCAGGCATTTCCTTCTATCTCTTGCACCACAGTAGCTATGAACAGTTGTTGCTGTACCTTCACCGGCCACTGTTTATAGTAAGTGTATTGCTTTAAGCTAATAGGATTTCTTAATGCAGTTTGTCATGCAACTTTTAAACTAGAAAGCTCAATCTCATCTGTTATGAAGCCTTTTCTATTATGTGACACTTTTCTATGTTAAATTGCACTTTCTTTATCCATCATCCATCTATTAGTAGGTTTAGTTAATATGGAAAGCCTGCCATAGAAGTCCTAAGAATGGAGTGTGGAGAGAATGTATTAGAATGAGCATATTGATATAAACCTGTGAATTGTTGTGGTATAAGTATGATATATGGGATATGATCCTTTATAGAGCAATACGACAGAATAAGTTAGGGTGTGTTTACCTCCATTGTTTGATAGTGATGGTTAATTATTTGACCACAGACATTTGTCCTAAAATGTTGTGCAAGCATAAAAATGTTGACCACCAGTTAAATATTTCTTATAAGCATTGATATTTTCGCCACAACAAACTATGGCAAGGAATGAACTGCAAAGTATTTGTTGACCACAGAGCATCCTGGATAGCTAAATAAACTTTAAAAAGAAATCATGTAAATATTATAATATTTAATGTATTTTCTTGATTTTATGATAATTTTATGTAAGCATAAAGCCCAAATCTTGTTTTTTGCCTTTTATGAATTTTATGCAAAATATTTGTAGATATTTGTCTTATAAAACAAACACAAACTACTTTGTTATTAAGTGTGTTATAAATGGTTTAAGGTCATTCAGGGTTGAGGGCGTTTCTGTAATGCACACATCTACTTTGCGACAGAAGGGGTTAAGTTCTTAAGCATTTTATGTTTACTGGGCCATCTCGACTAAACATTCAAACCTCTTGTGCTAATATTTTTCTTTTCATAATCCTCACCCAAGATTTAGCTCTCTATGACTAGCCCCATAACTGAGTGATCATAAAATCACTAGATGAAAATTACTATTTTGTAAGGTTTCATGGTAATCTTAAAAAAAAAAAAAGGGGGGGGGGGTAATTGTTAAGGAACAATACTAAAATAAGTAGAAAGATACTTTTTTTTCTAACTCAGAAAGTATGTATTGAAACCAACTATGTGGCATCATAACAAGACATATAGTAAACATGAAATAACTAAATATTTCATCTAACCAGGTATGAATGTATTTTCTGAGGCTAATATTTTTGTAAGAGGGACTAAAGTAAATGTGCATTCACAAAATGTCAGGCTATGCTTTTAGAACACATAAATATATCTTTAAAAACATATCAGGGGAAAAAGGATAAAATATTACTCTTTTATCTGTAACAAACTCAACTCCATGTTTCTATATTGTGCTCAGCTCACGACTAGTTGTTCCCATGTCTGATAAATGAATGTCATTAATGAAAACACCAAATTGTGAACAATTAAATCCTCTGCTCGTTGATTTCATATATGGATACACTAATAGCATTTAAAAAGAAAATAATATATACAATATACAAAATATATATATACAACATGTACCAGAAGAAATGTATGTATATTGAACTTTGATAACATGCCATAATACAGAATTAGGAACATGGCTCTGCATTTGCATTTAATCTACACAGCTCCTATGAACCATCAGTCACTCATTAAAATAAGTACAGCCCCACATACAGTACACATTAACAAGCACTAGGGCTTCAAGAGTCTTTTTCCAAGTGTATTGTCAAGACCATCTCAGATTAAACATAATCATTATATATCATTATTAAAACAAAACCATGACCTATAGGAAATGCAGCAAAAATCAAAAATAGGCAAACCAAAAAATGTAGGGATGAGTATTAAGCATGCATGAGCTAAAGTGGTTTAGTCACCTCAGCTTGCCTTTGTTTGGTGGTTGATTGCACTGGACTGTAGTGCCAACACAAGAGGGCGTGTGTGTCTCCTGTATTTCTGCTCTGCGTCTCAGCTCGTGCAGCTCTGCAGCCTCCTCATCTCAGTCAAGTGCATCACCCAGTCCTGACTAACAGAGCGTGCAGAGAGAATGATTTTAATAAGGCTATGAGGAGAAATACAGACTCTAACACATGGGAGGGGGTTGAAATTCTATAATTAAAAAAGCATAAGAATCTTGAAGCCATTTTTACACACCTGCATGCTTTGTGTTTGAGTTTATAAAGTTGTGACGCATGCAAAGCACAACATTAAACAAGTGATGCAAAGAATAATAAAGCTATAATCATTATCTGCATATGATTGTGCTTTTTGTTTGGAGAGAAAGTGACTTTGTAGCGGACAAGGTGATTTACGTTTCTCTATAGCCTAAATAAAACATGGGACACCTGTCATAGATGAATGTTTAAAATATCGTTATATTACATTATATATAGAATTAACATTATCTAAAATGTGCTGCTTTTTCTTTTTTCTATGTTGTATTTGATTTGTGCAAAATGGAAAGATTCAACAAAAATATTGAGCCTTTTAGGTTATTTCAAATACTTAGGCTATTTGTTATAAAATATTATTTATTTTATTCAGTTCTTGGTTGGATGTAAGTCAGAAGCTTGGAGCAGGATATACAGTGTTGCTCTCTCTCTCTCTCTCTTTTTCTTTCTCTCCCCATTATCCAATCATTTTCTTCCGTTGAGATTCGGTTACCACGTGCCTCACGCCGTTTTAAACGCTCATTATCCGCAATTAGGTGCCGTAATTGCGTTTTTGGTTTAAAGAGCTAGAGCGCAGAAGCGTGCCGTGGATTTCAGTCATTAGGCGTGGGCCTGGGCCTAAACACAGACCTGCAGCATGAGCTGTAAACTTTTTAACGAAAAAAAAAAATGCATTGCTCGCAGGAGAGAAGCATAAGGTATTATTAAGTCGTACCAGGAGAAAATATTGCAGTTGTTTATTTAGTCAAGCTATCAAAATCTATGCGCCAATACATCTGTAAACCTGTAGTTGATTGATAGTTTGTATTTGTTTGAACAAAAAAACAACAGCAACAACAACAGCAACAACAACAACAACAACAACAACAATAATAATAATCTTATTTTCCTATTGCTGTTGTTGCTGATATTATTATTATTATTATTATTATTATTGCAATACAAAAATACTTTTTAGTTCCCAAATTCCAGACCATATTGACATTGATGATGATTAAAAAAAAAAAAAATCCTTCATAATTAAAAAAAAATTATATAATTCAGTTCAGGCCCATTTCCAGATCGGACAAATTACGGTTTGGGTTTGAAGGCAGTAACGGGAGCGCGCGGCTCCCGTTAAGCGCTCGCGCTGCGCTAATGAGCCATGCTCTGCTCGCTCCTTTTCACGACCAATCAGCAGCGCGCGAGAGTGACGTGTGGCTGTCCTACGTCAGTCCAATGGCGAGAGAGAGAGAAGAGTCGGAGCCGACGGAGTTTTGAGAGAGCAAGACAAGAGATACGGACAGGAGCGGCCCCTCGATGCGCTGGAGCTCAGACACACACTCACATGCACACACACACCCACACACACTCATACACACGCACACAGCCCGAACTCTAATCCCGATTCCGGGAAGTTTGACACCTCGGAGCCGCAGTCTTCTTTTTCCCCAAGAAGTCCCGGGCACTACGGGCCTGCGCACGGTTTTGAAAGTGGACCTAACACCGCCTTACTTTCTGGACATGGGAGACATGGGGGACCCACCGAAAAGTGAGTTGGTTAACTATTTTTTTTTTTTTGGTTAAGCTCATAGAGAGAGAGAGAGAGAGAGAGAGAGAGAGATGGTGCATGGATTTTGGAGATTATGTTTTGCATTTTGTTTCTGGAAACGAAAAGCTGAACTGTGTGTGACAAGTTATTAGTATTGTTTTTTTCCACATAGTAACAACAAAATTAAATAAATAACATACAATAATTTTTATTTTATTTTATTTACCCCCCTCTGTAACTGGCAATTGAATTATTATTATTATTATTATTATTATTAGCGCACGAAATTACTGCAGGAAGAAAATTATTTAATGCTTGTTCTTGCTACTAATTATATTAAAACATTTGGGAGCACTAGGAATAAAAACTGAACTACTTCTCCCCATGTTTGGTGTGCAGAGAAACGCTTGGTGTCTTTGTGCGTGGGCTGCGGGAATCAGATCCACGACCAATACATCCTGCGCGTGGCGCCCGACCTCGAGTGGCACGCGGCGTGTCTCAAATGCGCGGAGTGTAACCAGTATCTGGATGAGTCGTGCACTTGTTTTGTCCGGGACGGCAAGACGTACTGTAAACGCGACTACATCAGGTAAGACAGACATGTTAAGCCACATGCATTTAAGGAAAAAAAAAAAAAAAAAAAGCTCTCATGATTTAGTGAAGAAGCTGCGGCTGGAGCTTGCGCTGTCACCCTGGTGCCCTCTCCCTCTTCTTTACACCACTGCACCTATATGCTAATGCAGTGCAGCTTTAGTGTAATTATGCAGTGTGGAGCTCATGCGCAGGGCGAGACACCAAACTGCAATAAACTATAAAACAATATTATACTAAAGATATCTCCATGGTGTATGAAAAGAATTGACAGAAGATTTTAAAATGTTGTTGGATGAAATGGTACTCATGTCAGATCTTGATGTACCGTAATAATTATAATTTAATAAACACAAATATTTAGAGCGACTTAATTTAACAACAACAACAACAATAATAATAATAATAATAATAATAATACTTTGCCACAACCATATCACTTTGCAACAACAACAACAACAACAACAACAACAATAATAATAATAATGTTTTGCTTCTTTTCTTGCTGATTCTGTTTCCTCCATGCATGCAAGTTATTTATTTATTTGTAATAATTCACGGATGTCCAGCACATTTCCCCTCCTTTTCTGCTTATTATTCACTGACCATCAGACCTTGTATTATTATTATTATTATTATTATTATTGTTATTAATAGTAGTAGTAGTAGTAGTAGTCGTAATAATAATAATAATAATAATAATAATAACAATTTATTTATTTTTCAGACTCTACGGAATCAAATGCGCAAAGTGTAACATCGGTTTCAGCAAGAACGACTTCGTGATGCGCGCTCGCGCTAAGGTGTATCATGTGGAGTGTTTCCGGTGCGTCGCGTGCAGCAGGCAGCTGATCCCGGGCGATGAGTTCGCGCTACGGGAGGACGGCCTGTTCTGCCGAGCCGATCACGACGTGGTGGAGAGAGCCAGCATGGCGCCCGGGGAGCCACTCAGCCCCCTGCACCCGGCCCGGCCCTTACAGATGGCAGGTAAACTTTCAGTTCTTTCAGCTTTAAGGCGTCTAGGATGACATGACTTCCAGAACTTATTTTTCATACCTCGTTCTTTTCTTTCTCCCTGCATCCTGCACGACCTCGGGGGAATATTTGGCTTTGTGGCACTACAATCGGTTTTAGACTTCTTGTCTTTAGTTTGCACTATCCCTCAAATAAAATCACGCTGCTTACGAGTAATTTTAATTGGAAATTGGTATTGTTATTGTAACCTAATGCGCAAAGACTGTTACTGTTCCTGCATGGAGCTCGAGCTTATAAAATGTGTTCTGTTTGGAAGTTCTAAAGAAATAGCTGGTACAGTGCATCTGTTTCCGGTAGATTTCTCCTCTAGCCTTTTTATACTGTCTCAGGAATGCAATCACACACGCAAATAAAGTTAATTTATTAATAATTTATTAATTATCTAATAATTTTATTTTACATTGCATCTTATGTGCATGCGTCGAATAGACTGATGGCACAGAGCGACTCTTCGTAATGAACTGCCTGTTTTGATATTTTTGTCAAGTCTCAGGCCCAACCTAAAGATGAGGTTTTATTCTATAATTTTTAGTAGCCTACTTAAGTGGCAAAATTATCGACAATGCATATAGCCTAATATTGAGATGAATATAAATAAATTGTAATAAGAAGATGATTAGAGGCTAATGGAGATTTGTTATGGAGGAATAAATTGATGATTATCATATCAGCCCGCAAATGAAAAGGTTACTAAGCTAACAGGCTGTTGTCAGTGGTTTGTCAACATTGCACGTTTCATTTTTCCTACAGTTTGAGTGCTATTGAATTCGGCTATTCATGCATGAAAGTGATATTCTTCCGCTGGTTCACAGCCAACCATGCGATTAAAAACTATGCAGTCTCGTTATATTATTTAGAAAATAATTTTAATTTAAATTGATTTAAAATACTATACACATGTGCAACGCTAAATATTTTTTGACAGATGCATTAATAAATACTTAAAGTGCATTAAAGCACACACAGTAGTTTTCAATTCCCTCAGTATTGAGTAAAGAATAATTATCTTGTGGTAGATTTATTTAAAACGGAAATAAAATCAGAGCACATTTTAAACAGGTTTGTTCCACTTCGCAAAAGTTTTTCCAAATACAGTAAGCTGTCTGATATTGTTGTAATACTAATATTTTTTTGTGTACGACATGTCCAAGTGTTTTACTGATTGCATGAAATGCTTATGACATATAATATGCTTATTATATGTTTGCTACCAAGGTTTGTTTGCGTAAATGATGCAGCAACCCGTTGATTGATTGACAGATTATATTTTAGGCCTTTATATTTTAATGTTTAGGCCTATAGTAGTTTACACATGATTATAAAAGTTTAATGTAAAAGTTCAAACATTTGTTTATATCAGTTTAATCATGTCCCATTAATCTGACGCACCAGTGCACCTGCGCGGATAAATTGCACAACCAAAAATAAAAAATGTGCCCAGAGATTGACATATAAGCCAACCAGTTGGGCATGAATTAAATTTCACAATATTTGTGCAGGAAAAGAAACAGTACTCGGATCAATTTGGGATCAAAAATGTAATATTTTTAGCAAACAATAAACTAACCGATAAAAATCAGCAGATTTTGATGCAGTTGCGATACCATGCGTAAAATATAAATACCATGGTATGCTCCAATCTATATAAACAATAGTTTCACATTCCTAACAACCTAAATCATTTTATAATTATCAATTTTGTTTCTTGTTTCGTTTGACATATTGTGTAATAGCTCGTTTGTCACAAAATATAATAAATATGTCGCAGTCACCTGAATTAGCCCTATTAGTCTCATTCTCCATCATGCGATCTTAGCTGATATATGTCATATTTACAGAAAATTTAAACTCCCTGTCGTATTTACTGACCTAATTGCATTTTGTGTGTGTGTGTGTGTAGCAGAGCCAATCTCGGCGCGGCAGCCCGCGTTGCGCCCGCACGTGCACAAGCAGCCCGAGAAGACGACGCGCGTGCGCACGGTGCTTAACGAGAAGCAGCTGCACACTTTGCGCACGTGCTACAACGCGAACCCGCGGCCCGACGCGCTCATGAAAGAGCAGCTCGTGGAGATGACGGGATTGAGCCCGCGGGTCATCCGCGTCTGGTTTCAGAACAAGCGCTGCAAGGACAAGAAGCGCAGCCTGCTGATGAAGCAGCTCCAGCAGCAGCAACCCAACGACAAGACGGTGAGTGAGAAGGTTAAAACAAACAAACAAACAAACAAACAAACAAAAACAAACCATCAAACAACCAACAGACAACAGACATTCTAGTCCCCTGAATCGATGTGCATGCAAGCCTTCGTGTACATATGCAATCATTTTTACGCACGCCTTTTCTATTCTTTTCTGAAGGTGAAGTTGTTTTGTGTGTGCTTTCTGCAGAACATTCAAGGAATGACGGGAACTCCAATGGTGGCCACCAGTCCAGAGAGACACGATGGCGGCTTACAGGCGAACCCGGTGGAGGTGCAGACTTACCAGCCACCCTGGAAGGTCCTGAGCGATTTTGCACTGCAGAGCGACATAGACCAACCGGCCTTTCAGCAACTGGTGAGAGCGCGTAATTGCTGTGCGTAATGGCTGTGCGTAATGGCCGTGCGTAAAAGCGCAGAAAAGCTTTCAGAATTACAGTCACATAATAATAATAATAATAATAATAATAATAATAATGGCCTTGCTTATTTTAGGTGAATTTTTCCGAAGGAGGGCCAGGCTCGAATTCAACAGGGAGTGAAGTGGCGTCCATGTCCTCGCAACTGCCAGATACACCAAACAGCATGGTGGCCAGTCCCATCGAGGCCTAGACGATTCGGATTAATCTTCCTTTCCACAATCGGAGGGGGAAAAGAGGGTCACCAAGGTTGTCGAGTCCCTGTTTCACCAAGGCTGTACTCCCGAATAACACCGACAGACCTCCAATTCCGCGGGGCTTCTCTATCCAAACAAGCCATGGGTCGCGTTTATACACTGTGATGACAATCGTGGGAACGAAGACGAACGTTACCGGAAGTCGCTAACATCCGGCGGAAGTAGACCTACACCAGGTCCTGAATGTCAAAATGTCGATTTCTCTGACATTTAGGCTTACACTACACAGGAACTGGTGGAACTGGTGGAACTGGTCGGCTACATTTTTTTGCCAAACAACCCGAGATGTTTTGCTATTTTTTCTTTTCTTTCTTAATTGTTTTTGGACAAATCAGCGAACCTCATAGGGAAATGAGACCTAAGAGGACTGTGAGTCCGGACAGCGCAGCATGAGCGGCCCAAACAAACTGTTGAGTCGCCGGTCGGTTTCTCTCTAAGGCGAGATTTATTCACTGAATATTGAGAGTGTGAGGACGGCCTGGCAGCCCAGGCTATCCGCTTTTATTAGGCCCTTTTTGTTATATGGTATGTTTTCAAGCCCAAGTAGGCGACTAAAGCATTGCAACAAGGTATACCTCTATTCGACCACAAGCTGCGTGGGAAATTTACGTGTATATGTCCGTCCGAGATTTATTATTATTATTATTATTATTATTATTATTATTATTATTTTCCAAAGATGTGTATAGTTTTAAGTTAATATGTCGGATCATGCAGCGGAGATCTTTTTTGTTTTTGTTTGTTTGTTCCTATATTACAAAAATAATTTATTATTTATTGTCCAACGACCTGCCACTTTTGTGTACTATCTTTAATTGCTGAAGTAAAAAAGAGGAAATTTACACTGTCGACTCCGAATCATCTATATCGGACTTTATGTGTCCTGTCGTTTTGACTGAAAAGTAAATGTATCGAGCAACGCCATACAGTATGTAGATCTTCAGGAATATTTGAACAATAAAAGTTTGACCTACAAAGTAAATTAAACGCGTCGGGCACATTTTGGAAACTTTAAAATGTCAGATTAATTTATATATAATAGTTATCTTTTAATTTGGTTATTGGGTGGGATAGTTAGGCCTATTAAATCAACCAAATACCAATTAAAAGTATAACCAGATACAGCAAAAGCGTTTTATTTCATTTTTCATGAACGAAATCTTACTAAAAGCTACAATATTAACCCATAATAAACCCATTTAACTCATAAAACACATTCACAACGCAGTCTTGATATAATAATGTTCTTAAATATAGTATAGTCTTGGATAAAAAAAAATGCATCAGTATGGACTCACAAATCTTCTTCATCAACACCATAAAAAACAAACCTTTACTCTTAAGAAGCTCTTCTTTCTTTCTTTCTTTCTTTCTTTTTTTTTTATAAACAGGGTTATGATTTGCACAACATCACAATTTATTGTGTTAAACAAACTCCTGCACTCTCTACTTGAATGCATTTGGAAATAAATGCTCACTAATTATCATTAATGTAGAAATTAATATGCATCGTATGAGAACGAGATATGAA
>JAQMYL010000014.1:16729265-16745780 GCA_030014365.1 Clarias pachynema | reverse complement strand
ACTCATAAAACACATTCACAACGCAGTCTTGATATAATAATGTTCTTAAATATAGTATAGTCTTGGATAAAAAAAAAAAAATGCATCAGTATGGACTCACAAATCTTCTTCACCAACACCATAAAAAACAAATCTTTACTCTTAAGAAGCTCTTCTTTCTTTCTTTCTTTCTTTCTTTTTTTTTTTTGTAAACAGGGTTATGATTTGCACAACATCACAAATTATTGTGTTAAACAAACTCCTGCACTCTCTACTTGTATGCATTTGGAAATAAATGCTCACTAATTATCATTAATGTAGAAATTAATATGCATCGTATGAGAACGAGATATGAAGGTATCAAACTTAGATAGCTTTTAATTAGCTTTTAGAGTACTTGTTCCTAAAGGCCAGTTATGCGTATTTAATTTTTCTAACATTTAACAGTAAATTTTTATAATAAATGTACTAAACACTAAAGACCCCCTTTATGCTTCCACCCCAGTGACAAGAAAAAGTACAGGTTAGTTATTACTGAAAGTGTTTTACTGTGGAACTGTATGTGATGTTTGGACCCAGAACTGCACCAGAGGCATTAATTATTTCAGAGGCAAAAGCAACTCTGACTCAAGCAATTAGTTTAATATAAAATGAAGCATATTTGAGTGTTCTGAGTGACTACACTATTACTAATAAGTAGTAGACCCACATTGTTGACTGTAAATTTTTCTTATCTAGCTTGGTCTGAAGTCAGCTAGAGTGGCCGCTAGAGCTGATTTTACAAATGCTCAGGCTACTAAGGGTCACTTTTTAATGCCTGCGCGTGTTTATACAGAAAGCTTTAGCAGGAGTATAAAATGTTGAAAAAGGTGACATTGGGTTTCACGGGATTTGAAGATGCACTCAAGGTCGAGCTTGCGTGGATGTCAGATATTTGTGGTGTATGTGGAGTATTTGATGGATTTTATTTTATCCCAATTTGAGTTTCCTGTATTTAATTTAACTGCACTACATCATGCCTGAAAAATAAGGCATGCTCCATTATGTGTATTTTCTTTCAAGTTAGGCTTTTCCAAAAACCAAGGGGAAAAGGACATTATGTGTCTCTGTTTCCATAAACAAGTTAAAGACTTTAGAGGACAAGATGACACACCTTTCAAGTATTCTGTATAGAAAATACTATTTTTCTGAACTCAAGCACTCTTTTCCATTAGGCTTCTTAAATTACCATTATGGTAATGATACACTTTCTTAAAATATCAAATCGAACGGGCTTATATATGGTTATTAGGACTTGCATAAATACTACCCTAATAAATGAAACAAAAGTATGGCAGAGGATTAGGACAGAAGCATAACATTTTAAAATATTTATTAACAGTTGGTACAGTTTGATCAGATCATATACTACATAATCAGAATAATTTCAACATGCACGTTTATTGTGTGCTTTAATGTACTAATATGTTCCTTTATCAAAATCTAGATGTAGCTATTATGAATAAGTAAACTAAGAGAAAAACAGATAATAACTCACAAACAGCCAGTGAAGAATTTTAACATATCTAAAATTAATTGATGATCAAAACATTATTTTGTTTTTGTACATTTTGGGGTATAGTACCATTTAAGAAATGTTTGCGTAGCCATACATTATGTGGTGCTGGTGCTGAACTTGCATGCAGCAAAATGCTCCTGTGTGAAATGCCAGCTCTGTTCTCCAGTGTTTGGTCGGGGCAGAAGAGGGGCCGCTGCATAGCACAAAGCCTCCTGATAGAATGGCTCCCGGGGTCTGTCGAGGTTCCCGGACTGCATTCAGTGTGTCGACTGGCCGGAACAAAAGCGCCACTGTACCTGGAGGAGGCTCTGCACAACAATCACACTCTCCTGGATGAGACCCGATTACATTGTGAGCCAGGCAAGCAATCCGTCCCCAAGGTCCAACGCCTGACCACAGAGTCACAACACGAGCTCAGCCCACAACTGTTAAACAGTCCATGCTAATAGCAGATGGTTTACAGGGAATTATGGTATATTTGAGATCATTTACACAATAATGGGATGTTTGTAAGTGGCATTTAAATAGTGCTACGTTTGAAGGAATCTATGAGGACACACCTTGTTCCTCTGTGTTCTCAGTGTAGTTAAAAATGTTGAACCTCTATACTGTATGTGTCTTTTGTCTCATGTTCACTGAATCAACATGAATATTAAACACAATGGTCAAATTTTTCATGGCTTTAGGAATGCCATAGGGAGATGTCCAATGTCTATGCAGTCATGTTAGCACAAAAATCCCGATTAGTGAATGTTTTATGCACAAGTCATTAATTAACACACAATTATTATTCACACAATTATTAGTCATCGATTATCCATATTTCTTCATATTAGAAGTACAAA
This sequence comes from Clarias pachynema, assembly GCA_030014365.1. Taxonomy (NCBI): domain Eukaryota; kingdom Metazoa; phylum Chordata; class Actinopteri; order Siluriformes; family Clariidae; genus Clarias; species Clarias pachynema. Next base: position 16,743,398 of record JAQMYL010000014.1, on the reverse strand, counting down.
GGCAACATTGGCAGACAAAGATTTATTATATTATGTGATATCCTGAAAAGCATATATCAGCAATAGCATATTATAAGAACAGTAATAACAGGTGGTTAACACATTGCAGTTGGAATAATATGTCAATCAGTTACTAATTTTTGTTACTGAACCTTATGTCGTGCTATTATATGTTTTCCCAAACTTTTCAAAACTGGATCAGGTGTTTGAGTAGGCCAGCTCTTTTTGTGAAAGTAGGCCCTTCTGTTGTCTGTCAGCAGACATGGAGAAGGAGGCAGTGGTTAAGCATCTCAGCCTCTTTGGAATGTGTCAATGAAGAGGACGCTCCAAGTGTTACTTGTCAGCGCGTGTGAAAAAAAAAAAGAATGCTAAGAGCCGTGCTGGACTATAAGCCACTCGGCACTGATCTTGTGGGAATTGAGCTTGGTGCTGAAAAGAAAAACTCCAACTTTTCATTGGGTTTACAAGGCCCCAGAAGAACCTGAGTCTCTTCATTATATAGGCTTCCCATAACAGCTTTCCCTTGATGGTTGAAGCCGTCAAAACACCCTCACTGAGAGGAAGCATGCTGGTGCATGGCACCAGAGATTGGCTTGACTGGTGAAGACGTATGTGAGATTTATGAGGTTGGTGTGGTTTGCACATAATTTACATGATATGTAACTTGATTTCAACCAAAACTACATCAACATGTTGACAGCAAACATCATTGGGGCAGTCATTATGTAAAATTTTTTACTTTTTGTGTGGAATTTTAGATACATTTCCTCTTTTCTGATAGGAGTATAAGCTCCTCTGAATTCAGCTTGTGGCCGAACGAGCGTGTGAACGTGTAAGCCGAGTTCTATGCAATCCAATCCAGCATGCATTCCTGTATCTCACACACTGTGTTCCTGAGATCGGCTCTGGATCCAGCATACGTACACATGAAGATGAATGAATGAGTGACAGTCCACTCATATTATATTTAAACACGGCATTTAATTTTGTTCTTTCCAATTACGTTAAAATTCCACTTATTGTCTGGGAACTCAACATTTACTTGCAAGATGTCAGGTTTTGCACAGCAGGAGAGATTCCAGCTGCTTCCAGAGGTTGAGTCATTGTCCTAGTAATGTCAGATAAACAGGAACCGTCTGTGAATATGTGGCTTTGACTCATTCTTTGGTTTTCAGACCAAATGTTTAGAAAATGTTAGATTATTTTTTAAGCTAAATGGTAGTTTAGAGGTTTAGTAATAAAACTGGCATTGGATTTTTCAACAAATTTGATTTTTAGCATTATTGCTTAGCTAATAACAACTAGTGCCAAAAATATGTTGACAGAAACAGTGGCGTTTGCATTACTCCTTAATAGAATACAACAAAAGTACTAGTGATGATAATACAAACCACATAGTAGACTTCTTTAAATCAAATTGGAAGAGGCGATAGATCTAACATCATTACTCAACAACATTTAGCTTGCATGTATGGAAGAAACTTTTAAATTCTACACGGAACACTTTTTTTCTTTTACAAACAGTGCAAATAAGGACATGAACCTAGACCCATAAAATATCCAAAGAACTCTTGTAGTATACATATCTTCCTATCGTATTTTGCCCCAAAACACTTAATAAAATATAATTAACATGTAACTGAAAATGTCTATTATTCTCTGGTAACCGGTGAAAAATAAATGAAAGCTTAGATCTCTACACTATATTTTACTTACTGTACTGAACTGGTGTGTATGATCAATCACAGAGTGTGTCAGGACTGTGTGGGTTCTCCGTCCTGGTGCACTTGGAGAGCAAGTGCAACATGACATAGGCCATGATAAGCACATCGTGTGGGTAGCTGTGCATGTGCGTGTATGTGTGTGTGACATGTTGATGGCTTAAAACAAAGTGCTCTTTTAGGAACTTTGGCTTTGACATCTCCAGCCACTCACTGCAATCACCATAGTGAGATTACTTTGCTCTGGTTATGGCTGATACTGGATGGACAATGGACAATATTTAAAATCATACAAGTAGCTGGAAGGTTTTGGAATTATACCTGATACTGCAATAAATCTATTATCTGATTATTATCTGATTATTGCTAACCTATGTAAAGTAGTAGTCATGTTTATAGTTGTCTAGGTACAGATTGACTGCCGCATCATAATATTGCTTTCCATATTATAACATGCTGTAAATTAAATACTTAGACGTTTCGGCAACAAGCAAAAAGATGATTCATTTCCAGCAAATCTCTAGGCTGAGCAATTTGGATGCTCTATCTGAAATCTTGCTGCTACTGTATCTATATTTTCCATCCTTTGACATGATAGTCAGACTGATCAGACACATGAAAACCCTTTTCGGAAATGTTATAAGTGATGCAATAAATGCAAAAGCAATTTATTCAAAATAGTGAGATCACATTTTACAAATGCGCATGCTGCACATTTTCCTGGTATTTGCTCCAAAAGGACACTTTTAAACTCGTCCTGTACATAGAGTAGCTTAAGCACAGGCTTTTGTGCTTACTCCGTGGTTACTCATCTTATGTGTTACAAAGCCTGACTTCGCTATGATAATATCTCAGGAACCAAGGCAACACAAATCCTCCATACGCTTTAACTAATTCAGGAAGAAAAAAAAAAACCCCACAAGGATTACTGACATACATGTATGACATAGTGTGCTACGAACATGACAAATAAAACAAGCTCTATAGCTTACTGGATACTGCATATGTTTTATCCAGTAAGCTTCATGTTGTAAATGTGAGGAAGCCATATTTAAAAAAAGGTGGTTTATAGAAACATTCACCAGACGGACAGGAAATTATTACAATAATTGTAGTTTGCAGGTTAATTTCATATTGTGTAACTAAATATAGATTCACACTCACCACAAAACCATGCAATATGACGTTTAAAGGTTTATTTAAAGACAATGGTCCAAAACTTTCCATGGCACAAATTTATTTGTGTATTTAAACTTCTTCTTAAAAGTCTGCATAAATTTGATCCGGATTGAATAATTAAGAGAGCGTTTTTACCTTATATATCAAACAGGGCCACGAGCGTTAATAAATTTGAGTCTGGTGGTAAAGTTAATTTACTCGGGGATTACAAATCTGACATCTGGACCTAATTTTAAGAAATCTTGATAAACAGCTCTGGAGCGCTCATTGGCCCTAACAGGTGGCAGGGCAAAGCCCTTCACGTCCAGGGCAAGATCCCAGATAAAACCAACAATAACAGGAGTCACGTTGCTCCAGTAGCCTTTATCATCGCGCACAAAGAGAAAAAAAAATGCTCTGCTTCTTTAGAACTGTAAGGGGGACAGTCTTTAAGGTAGAGGAATAAAAGTCACATGCCTAATTAAAGGCTTTAACTATATATAACGTTCTGTTTTAAAAGCAGTGGAAAAGCTCAATTCAGCTGCTACCTTCCTGGCTGATAGCCAGCAGAGATAGCACTTATAAAAAATTAAACAAGCGTACACCTTAATCATTTGTTCGTGGAACCAGTCGACTGGGACAGCCATGCACTAATGCTTTGGGATTCAACAGTGTTGCCTTTTATTCCTCACAGCCAATTTAAGGATGATAATGAAGCTTATAAAGAGCAGGGGGGGGGAGGTGGAGAAGGAGAAGGAGGGACAAGTTCATTCTCAAAAGACGAGAAAGAGAGGGGCCCCCCGGGCCCCACAGGTGAGGACATCTGAAAACGCATAATCAGCCTTATCTCAGGGCTCACTGTCCAATGGCTTCTTTACTATCAGCCTCGGCAATTGCTATCCTGTTTCACCCGCTCACCAATAATCAGAATATGATTCAAGAGAGACATTGTTCGTTCTCAGGCGAATCCACCTGGTGGAATTGAATTCAGAGTCAGTCATGAGTGCTACTTCCAGACATGTATTGTTTTTACTGAATTAGCATGATGCTCTGATTTCATGTATATTATACCAACTCTGACTTAAAGAGACACATTAAATGAAACATGTTTAATGTTTATGTTAAAATGTAGTTATTCCTATGAGTATTAGTGGTCACAGGACTCATTGGTCTTAGTGCAGTTACACAGGTTTTTATTGGAATAAAAATAAAAATGAACAAACTTTAATATTAGTAATAATTGTCAGATTTATGTGTTAGCTACTAAAATGAAAAAAAAAAACAAAGCAACATATTCTTTTCATCCTAACCGTTTGCCAGCGAAGTCATATATAAGGCATACATTAATAAGAAATCTACTGTAGAAATACTGCAGACTGCAACCACTTATATTCAGGAAGAAACGAGGATATGCAGTGTAAAAGCTTTTTTTTTCTCTTTAACACACACACATACACTAAAAATAAATCTAACCAGTTTTTTTTAAGGGTACGGGCAGGTTGGCAGTTTGGCAAGCCGATCCTAAGTTTTATGTTGTAGTTCTGGGCACAAATCAACGGTCTTTCCAGTTCCTCAGCTATTTAATTTCACCATTGCATTTGCTGTGAAGTGTGTCTGCTTGGCAAGATTAAGTGGTTGATCATGATTGATATCAACATTGTCTTGGGACAGATAGATCTTAAAACCAGGCAAACCTATAGTAATATCTAATTTAATCGCATGGTTGCTGCCCCTTTCCTATACTTCTGAGCTGTTCTGGAGAGAAATTCTTGACAGCTCTTGGTCAATCAATTCTGTGACATCACATGCTTTAATCACCTATGAATTGGCGCAGCATTAGCTACAAAATGTTACAATGCACTTAGAGTATGAAACATCTATAACTCTGAGGTGAACTGTGCCAAACTGTCTAAAAATGCTGAACTGTCAGAAACTGGCTAAAAACTTTTAAGACTTACAAATACAAACTACTTTGAATCCCATACAGATTTTTCTTGATGATGGATCACTTATGACCATAACTTTAAAACCATTAACAATAACGCCACCCAGGCTTAGCTTCCCCTTGTTCCACTATGATGCCTCTGGCCTCTCGGGCGATGGCTCCATAGGACCTCTGGGCTTGTACTGTGGTGTTCGGAACTGGGACATTAGCAGTGGATCCTTTGGGTGCTATGGGTTATGGGGTGTTGCCTTTGTGTTTGTGTTTTCTAGTCTTGTCCTGGTCAGTGGTTTTCAGTAGTTTGTACTGTTTTGGCTTTTCTGGAGGATCAGGCCAGGCAGACTATCCTGTGGGCACTGATGAAGCTTTAGTGACCTGATTGTCACCAGTATGCTCGTATAAAACTGATAATCAGTGTTATTCAATTTACCTGGTGGTGGTGTTAATAATATGGCTGATCTGTGTAAAAAGGTTTCAATTCATGTGCTAACATGTTTTGGATGCTTGTGTCTACAGATATGAACATGGCATAGTCAGTCTCCGATGAAGAATTGCCCAGTTGGAATGCACCATTGAGCTAGAAGGAGCAGAAGTTAATGACATGTCCCAAAGGAGGTATTGGGGGGTAGGGGATATTAATATTTCTATATAAAAAAAAATATTTCTATAATCCGTTACAAAGAAGCACAAATGGGACCTTATGTAGCTTTATGATCCACATACGAATACAGTTCAGTATACTGAGTATACTGAGTAGAATGGCCATTCATCAGAACTTTTCATGAGATCTGATTGACATGCAACACATTTTAATCATTTTCACGAGAATAGAAGTGCAAGGAATTCCCGAAGAGGCCAAAGAGTTCAAATGTGATAGATTGCCCAAGGTTCTGACCTTGTGCTGCATCATAATTCATCTTCAGGGAATCTTCTATCTTTCTACGGTTGCTCAGGCAGCGGTACACAGGGCTTTCTCCAACATTACTCTGGAGATTGCATCCAGGGCAATCAGGCCCAGTGTTCCTTTCTCTACAACCCCCTTTACCCCCCACCTCCATTATGGCTATTACGCTTGTATTTGCAGTAATTCTGATATTTGTAGGAAAATTGTGGAGAATTCTACTAAATAATAAGAGTGAGATGGCTAGTGTTTAAATAATAATTACCCAATGATGATCTGAATACAGAAACATTCTCATTCTACTTTGTGTCTTTTAGAAATTATTCAAATGCATTAAATTGGTGTACTTTTGAATACAATATTTGGATCAAATGCATAATGTATTCTAAATGAATATATTTAGAGTTAGAGTTAGGGTTAGTGTTAGAGAGGATTCCATGGGGAACATATGCACAGGTAGTGGAGGTAGTTTGCCGTATCTACAATACATGGATATTATGCACTTCATAAATCCCTTTTTCTCCTTCCAGTCTCCCAGTCAACAACATTCATGGTACAACATTCCCACTTCTAGATGATACAGTATATCTGAACATGAGAACCCATACGATTATTTGGAGCACTAAACTAATTCCAAAGACAGATACTGGCATTGTGTTACACCCCTAATATATTCCACAGTGTATGCAGCAGTTGCTGAATGTCTCCTTGTACATGCACAGAACTTAAATTTTTACACATATTATTTATTTATTTATTTATTTATTTTAAAATAGAATTTGTGATTTTGCATATAATCTTTTTTTCCACCTTATGGAAATTAAATTGATTTGAAATTATTGTGCCACACACTGATAAAATAACCAGCATGCAATGTTTCAAAAGATGTTATTTCTTTTTAATTTTCTTTAAATTTTACATAGCAATGTTTTGGTGTGTGAGATTTGAGAAACAGCTAGGCATGATTATCTAGCTTTTATCAGCTTTATCTAGCTTTCTAGCTTTTATCAATATGAACCAAGAGCGATATAAGACTTTATTTTAAAAATAGGATGTTAAAATAAAAGGTTCATTATGCACTTGGGTTCACTCCCAAAGGGTCATTTGGTTGCACAATACAACAAAGTGTATTAGAAGCTAAGAAACCTTTTAGACAAGTCCTTGAAGAGCCTGAGTGTACAGTCTTGACTTATGTTAATGTCATGAAGGAAAATGCTAACTAATTAAACCTGAATATTTATGAAGGCCAAATATTTTCTTTATGACGTGTGATTATATGCCCTCTAGATTTTACATGAGGTCACATCTTCACAGTTTTCTTCAGGAAACCAGACACATCACTGGTGTCCTAGTATTTAACCCATCCACCAAGATGTTTCCATGCCTTGACTCTATCACGCTGGCACTTTCACGAGCGAGCATGAAAGAGATTAACGGCTGCGCCGAGCTGTCTTCTTCGGTGCAAATGATTCACCTGTGCATTCCCTCAGCTGTGCTGCAAATTATGCAGCATTATTTATTTGCTCGCATGGAGGGCAATTTAACACTGCAAGTAACACTACATGGACCACTTAGACCTTGGAGTAAGAAATGTCTTTTAACTCTGAAAGCCCTGAGCTACTCCTCACCTCTTTGTGAGTCATTCTGCTGACGCACTTGAGTGTCACTACTTGGGGATTTGGGCTTTGCAGTCCCTTGACAAAGCACTATAAAAGATTAATCCAACATTCATTGAAGCTAATTAAGAGAGAGAAGGCAAATTTCAGAAGACTGGCTAGAAGCGATCAGCAAATGAGGGCTTGATATATTAGGTAGGCAATAGTGGATATTTATACACCCAGTAATGAGTATACAGAAAAACACCTGTACAGTAATCCAATCAGCCAATCATGTCACAGTGTAAAATCATTCAGACAAAGAAACTGATGAATTTCCACATTTCCATGAACGTAAGCATATTATATGGCACGGCGTTGTAGTTGTTAGCACAGTCGCCTTGCACCTACAGGGTCTGGGTTCGATTCCCGCCTCAAGTCTGTGTGTATGGAGTTTGCTTGGTGGGTTCCCTCCAGGTACTCCAGTTTCCGCCCACAGTCCAAAGACATGCAGGTTAGACTAATTGGCGTTCCCTAATTCCCCATAGTGTGTGAATGCACATGTGAATGCTGACCGTAGGTCCAACCACAGTCAAAAAAAAAATAATTGGAACAAATACAATGGTAAACGCAGTTGGCCTCCACAGTCCCTACAGAGGTTCCTAGATGGATGGATGGAAGCATACTATAGCCTCACATTCCTCTTCCTGGATGGCAATATGGTCTTTTGGTGTTGGAGCCCATTTGCCTCAAGGTTCAAGATGCAGTCATCATAGTTGTATGGAGAGGTCATTGGAGTTGCTGAGCCTTCCAGTAAGCTCAAACCTCTCCTTCCAGTCTGGCCATTCTCTTCAGACCTCTCGCAAATTTCTGAAATACTCCCACCTGCCCATCTGGTGCTGAAGTCACTGAGATCAGATTTGTTGCACATTCTGTTGTTCCTGGATTCCAAGCTTGTAAGCTAGAAATAGGAATCTGACGCTACAGAGTGCAGGGGTTCAAGGAAACTAGACAGTTGAAGACTAGAAAAACATCACTTTTTTTTTTTTTTTTTTAACAGTACGCTTTTGGTGTTTGAATGATTTTTGGCATTGCACCAAATGCTGTAACTGTATAATTGTACATGTGTTCCTAATAAAGTGGTCAGCGGATGTAAATGAAGAGGATACTGTAACTTTAATTAATAATGAGCAAATAAAGCAAATAAACAATTTTTTTGTGTATAAAAGCTATTTACCATAAATTTAGCTTATTTCAGAGTATCAGATCATCGAGTAGGTTACGGAAATAAGCAGATGTGTGCTCATAAATAATTGCCCCCCACAAATAATAACATCTTATAGACAGTAAAATAGACATGAAACTTGTATGTAAAGTGATATCCTACATTTATCATTTAAACACACTCACACACACACTCACACAAAATGCCACCCACACTTTCAGCTCCTGATATTCGTGTCTGACTATCATAGCAACTCTCACACCCAGCAAAAATAAAAACACACTTAGCCCTGTCTCTCTTCAGCTCATAGAAATTCTGAGAGTGGCGACCTTTTGTTATACCCGATCCACCAGTTTTTTTGGTCAGGGCTGCCGTCAAAACAGCTGTGCAGACGTGCAAAAACAAAAACAAGCTTGATTGAAAGCCATTGAATAAGCACTTCAGTGATTATGCATATTGTACTGGGAAATTGATCCCTCCTCGCTTCAGTTTTGCGTGATAGGGAGAGGGCAGCCAGCTCTGTGGAAAGTGCGGCTGAGCGAAGTGCCAGTTAGACTTCTTATCGTGCTTTCTTTTTTTTTTTTTCCCCTCCACATTATAAAAAAAAAAACACCCTAAATGTGTAAATTGCAATTAATCATATGTTGACAAACTGATGCACAACTTTATCTGCATCGTTTATCTTTTCAGTGTATTTACATAGCATTAAAGCTGATATGATTATTGACTGCGATCTATTAAATGGTAATCTATGGCAAATCAGACATCACAGTCAATGATGCGGAGGAAAAATATTTGAGCCTGTCACCTTTTACTAAGCATTTCTTTCACTGTCTGAACAACGACCTGTCACTGATTAGGTCTAAGAAGAGAGCAGATGCTTTATTAAATCACTTTACAAATGTGTTAATCTTAAAGAGAGAGAGACAGAGAGAGAGAGAGAGAGAGAGAGAGAGAGAGAGAGAAAGCGAGAGAGAAGGAGAGAGAGTTAATGCATCAATACACATGCTGAACAAAATCACCACACGCTAAGGAATAAACAGCATTCAGACATCTTTTTTCCCCTCATATCCAATCCTGTGCAAACACACAATGCCAAGGGTCCATCCCCTAAGCCAGAACGAGAAAAGAAAGGTCTCTCTCTCTCTCTCTCTCTCTCTCCATATCCTTGGTTGCTCAGGCTGCCGAGTGGTAGGTGCTTGTTTGTCAAAGGGGCTGAGAGCCTTGTCCATTTTGACATTCACATTCTAGCAGTAATGATCCTAAAAGCTGCAATTAAGCTGACTGTCACATCCCAGGGAGCACGCGGGCAGACACGCCAGGCCTCTGCGCCCATTTCACCCACCCAGGATTATTCTCACAAGACCACATTATTTTCCCCAACATTCTCTCTCTCTCTCTCTCTCTCTCTCTCTCTCTCTCTCTTTTGCTTCTTTTTATTTTTTATTCCCATTTCATTGTTTAGCATTCTGCTGGTGCTATTCAATGTTACAAAGCATGGACCAGGTACTATTTCGCCAATACAAAGCATATTAGAAAATGTCTAGATCTTGTTTAGAAAAAAAATTAATAATAATGAGTTATCATTATATAAAATTAAGTAATAATGAGTAATATATATTATGAACAACAATAAATAGGTGGTTGCAACCTTATTACAACTTTTGTTAAAATTAATATATAAAACAAGGTTAATAACTTGCAAATGTTCCGGTATTGATCGGATTCTTCACATAACTCTGCTGTTACAAAAGATGACCAAATAAATATATAAATCAATCAATAAATCAATAAAGCAAATAAAAACATACTGGAAATGTGGATGAGAACATAAACAAGCCAGCAGGATGGAAAGCAAAAACTCTGTCATAAAATCATGAAAAGGACACAGAAAACACCAGGTGGGCAAAGCTATCAAGCCCACACACACACACATGCGCACACACACACACACACACACAACAGGGAAAATCATTTTAATTAGCTGAGTGAATGTGATTTGCTGAATGCGGGAAGCAGTGCTCGGTGCACATTAAAATTGGTCTAATTTTCAGCGGAAAAGTCCCACACGAGCAGCCCTGGCCATAGTCAATCAAGTTAAAAGCTATGGGTGCTTAATTTGATTTACCAATATAAAATGCAAATGAGGTGATTAAGTGAAGTGGGGAGGCAGAGTAGGAGCCTCTTTTAAACCATCAAGTTAAATGTGAGCAGACAGTGGACTGGCGGCACCAAGAATGTTTTAGCATATTCGTTTGATTAGAGCTACAAAAATTTAATTAGTGCAGCTAATTGCTTGACAAATTGCTCTACATTACTGAAAAAAAGCCATTTTTTCCCCCTTCCCAGACAGTACAATCCAGCCCCATCCCCCCATGTGGATTTGGATTTTCTGTCCAAATGGTCCCTGCCAATATGTGAAAAGCGTAATTAAATAAATGGAAGATGGCACAACAGTGTCTTACAAAAGCAAATGAGATAATGCCCGTAATTACGTAGCACACAAGTCTATGTCCATATGCTGTACTCCTCTTCTGGCTCTCTCAGATACTTCAACAGCACAAAATCTAATAAGCCAGGGCTCCTTAACTAGGTGAGGCTCCTTATTGGTAGAGGAGGACAGATCAGAGGTGTGATCACAACACAATCTGCAGGACACAAGCACACGTGATCTTATTCGACCCTAGGAAAGCTCACTGTATACAATATACTGTGTTTTAAAATCTATCACTGGCGATACAACTGACGCAGGAAAAACAGGTGGTCCTGTTTTGCTTCGGTTTAATCCATGTTGAATCAATACACAAATCTTTGCATTTATGTACACAATAACCTATATCACAATAGCAATCATAATGGGAGAAGTCATTACAGGATGGCCCCGCCCCCATTCATAAGGCACAAGGGATCACTGAATGGTTTTATGAGGATACAAATAATGTCCTTCAGGGTTGTCAGGTCACAACGTAATTATACACCATTGGTGGATTTTGGACCAGTTTTTTAGATACAGTTTAAAAATGTGACTTTCTCTGTACTTTAATACAACATATTGTATGCTGTAGAATGGTTTTTAATAATATACTGTATAAAATTACATTTTAGCATTCATTAAGTTTTAAAAACATCCTTTTGTCATCTTACCGTACCAGTTTTGACAAATAAAAACACATCAATTTCCCTAATGAAAATCATGCAGACATATTGCTGTAATTAATTTCTGTATATATTACCATATCATGAGAGCTATTATGGTTTTCTATTATATTTATTATTGTTCTATTGACAGCTGATAAATTATCCAGAATTTTTTTAAATTAATTAATTAATTTATTTATTATTGTTTTTTGCTTTTAACATCCTACAAGTTTCTTCTGCAGAGGAAAGTAGGTTTTTAGTGTTGAATAATTTACTACACTTTTTGATTAGAATTAGAGATTAGCTTGATTTCTGTGAGAAAAAAAGTTTTAGGAGTATATGTACATTTTATACACATATCTTGTGTCTATGTGACTTGATGTCTATGTGAAGCAACTGGGACTGTTATTGGGATTGTTCTGCTAGGTGGTAAGAAATATAATCAGATCAGTAATCACACTGGAATATCTGCATCACTATGAGTGTTAATAGAAGCCAAGTAAGATTTATTAACCCTAGGCCCCTGTTATGTTTAGAGATCTTTCTGTTCCAGCTGCACTAATCATCATATTTGTTGCATAAATTTCCCAAAAAATACTGTCATCAGTGTGTGTTCACATGATAAGCATGCTATGAAATTGAAGTTACAACTGGCTTTCTTGGTTCCCACATTATTACTGGTTAGTTCAAAGTTAAGGTGGTCTCCTGGGATAGGCACCAGGCCCCCTGCGACCTTGTATACAGTATCAAGCTGTATAGACAATGAGTGAGTGAGTGAGTGATTGAGTGAGGGAGTGAATATACAGTGATGGCTAAAAGTATTAACATATGCCATGTATTATAATTCTCCCTATGCACAAAACAGCAGAGGCAGAAAAAATACACAACTTCAGTATTTAAGTCAAAGTACAGATACAGCTTGTTAAATGTTACTTTCATACAAGTGAAAGTTCTACTGTCAGATTTTTACTTAAGTTAAAGTACAGAAGTACTTGCTTTTAAAAATGCTTAAGTATGAAAGTAAATTTTCTTTACTAAACTTTTGTTTAATAATTGTATAACTGCCACAACACTTACAATTCATTTTTGTAAAATCTTTATTGTACAGATCAGACCTTAAACAATGTAACAAAATTAAAACAGGGGTCTGTCTGAGCATGTGTGAGCATGAGCATGTAGAGAAAATGTGTGTGGGGAGAGAGAGAGTGTGTGTATACATTATGTGTGTGTTATGGGTAGCAAAACTAGTCACATCATATTGAGGGTGCTCTCTTTGTGAAAACTTGAAGAAACTCAAGTACTCGATCAAAATTCAGGAATTCCTTGTTAAGCTTCATTATAACTTGCTTGTAATGTGCCGGCTACTAGTGCGTGATGACGATCACTAACTCCCACCTCGCCAACTAGGCAAATGTGAAAAACTCCTGCCTAACACCACCAACCCCTGCTGCTCTAAAACAAGCGCAACCCACAGCCTCTTGTGGCTTATTGCTTAATCACACCAGACTAGAAAATAACCATTGCTACCACTCTTTGATAATTGCATGCTAAAACATGCTTCTGCAAGGACTTTAGTAAAGTTATTCATGTTACCCCATTAGCTAACTCGAGTTTTGCATGCTAACCAACATCAGTCTAAAGTTAGCAGGGGAAGAACAACTTAGCATGCAAATCTAGCCAGGTATACAGTATTGTTTGACTTTCCAATCATTAACATCAGCTAGCAAATATCCTTTAATACATTTTATTTAACATCTCTCTAACTCTTCCTCAGTTTGGATGGCGAAGTTTTGTATGTTGTTTTAGGCAAACAAAGTAAATACTGAAAACAAAAAGAATATTTGAATGTTTCGGAAAACCGAAATAATTTTCCCAAGTATGGATTTGGAGAACATGGATTTCCACATTGCATGGAAGGACCTGCCTCATCCTCCATTCTCCTGCCAAGTGACGAACCGTGTCTAAAATGTTGGGGGAAAACTGAAATTAGGTGATTGTTGATAGGCTGCCGCAGTGTCACCTGTAGATGACTTAATTATATCTTATGAGGGAAACAGCAACAAAAAAGCCTACTAAGACTTTCAACCTTTTTTTTTTTTATTTTTTTTTTTTAGAAAGGTACTTGGCCATTAGGATAAAAAATATAGTGGAGAGAAAAGTAAAGTAAAGTAGTGATAAGTAAATGTAATTCATTACTGTCCAACTCTCCAAAACAGGTTATGTCACTAATTACGTCTCTGCTATCTGGCTGGAAAATTTGTGATAATGAGAATGAGCTGGTTTAGTTACTGTAACTGATGAAACAAATATCTGTCTGGACTTTAACTTTCTAAATCCGGGATGTCCATGTCTGTACAAAAACTGCTTAAACTAAGGAATTCTCAAGTGAACCGTGAACTTCTATTGCAAAATTTCTGTATATGATCCTCAGGAAACGATCAAGCAGGCATGAA
>JAQMYL010000014.1:16705203-16715343 GCA_030014365.1 Clarias pachynema | reverse complement strand
ATAAAAATGACAACAAAGAAAAATGTTTACATAATCACAAACAAAAAGAAAACAATTTTTAATTTAAAAATAGTACATCAAATATTTCTCTTATTAAGGGCCCCCTTTACTAAACCAAAACAAACTAATGTTTTAACCTTTTCTAGATACATGGACATATAGCTATAAAAGTTTTTTAGAACAGCTTACTACACCCTAAACATACAGTATATACCTTCAATTTAGAATTTTGTATTTTGCGAAATCGACCCAAATAAATGTAGGATAAGCACAACTTAAAGAACTTTTACCAAGCCTCCTGAGCAGTCACTTTTTTTTTCAGAGTGAAAAAACCTTGCCACATAGCAAAATTGTTAACCAAGCATAGCACAAAGCACATGTAACATCATCTGTTTGCCACAATTGCATTAACTGCACCACTTGATCCAGAAAGGTAAATCAGTTTGGCTTACCTTTAACAACAAACACATGTACGGTTTTGTAACGGAGTAGCCCCACGAAACACAAGTCTTTGCCCACAAGGTGCGAAAAGTGAACCTTAGAAGTGCGGTAACAATGACCTCGTCTGAAATCACTGTGGCTCCAGCGGCACCTTTATCCTTATCAAAGAATCTTTCATAAACGAGACCACAATAGCCAGCGAGCACCTGTTTGATTTTTTTTCTCCTCCTCCTTCACTATTTATTCCACACAAAGCCCAGTAGAATGTAACAAAAAAAAAAAAGTAGACCCCTCAGGTGTGCTGGTCTCACTTTTATTTATTTATTTATTTTTTTCAGAACGAGAGGCCACCTCATTCACTTGCTCACACCAAGTGCTCGACTTTGTGCAGACTCGGTTTTCTGGTCCGCAGAGGGGGTAACTGAGATAGGGGCGACAGAAAGTGGCTTTAGAATCTGCGTTTGAAAGGGGACAGCTTTAGCCTGAATGGACGTCTATGGGCTTTGTTGTTTAAATGAGCGCTGTCTGTTTGCTGTTTCCACACTGCCAGGCTGGGAGATGAGTGAATTAAGTAGGTTGCCTCTTTAGTGTGAATGGACCTTCCTCATGAGAAGATTGGCTTACCTTGCAGCCACACAAATGCAGGAGTTGTCCTTACAGTAATGATTCCTGAAAGGGCCGTTTGTCATTAAAAAAAAAAATAAAAAAATTAACACAAATTAACTTTTTTATCAAACACTTTAAATTTTTTTTTTTACATTTCTAAGCATGCAGTATTTTACATTTTTTTCACTTTTTACAGAATTAGTATAATCTTTAATTTGGGACTTGCTGGGCCATGTGTGAAGAAGCAGGTTGACAGCATTAATCAGTAATCAGTCTTTGTTGCCATTCTTTCTCAGGACCCTCTAAGGGCCTTTTTAACAAGTTCAAACATATTCTATCAAGGGCTAACACATTGTGCCTGTTGATTGCTGCTTTTCATCTGTCAAGTCCCAGGTGAAATTAGGTCAGGATGGCACGTTTTAAATTCAGCCTTTATTAGTTAGCACACCTTCCATCTTTTTTTCTTTTTCTTTTCTGTGCTTTGTGTTCCACAAAGGTTTTTCTGACCCTTAAGTATTTTACTATGTGGTACTATATTTTTTAGATATTGACTTTGTCCTTATATTCTATACCATTTTTGTATAAACATGGAAGCATGCTGAACATGATATTTTATGATAAGGCATCTTGAAATGTCAAAATTTTGTTTTTGAATTTCATTTATTATACTTTATAATTCAATATTTTATTGGTTATAGATTTCATGTGTTTATTAGTTTTATATAGGCCTTATTTGTACTTTTGTTTACTTATTAATTGATTTATATTTCATATTTTTTATTTTTATTTCTACATTTTTACTATTGCTCACTGGAAGATTTTTGTAGTTTCAAATGTATTCCCAGGCTTTCGAAAAATGTTCCGGGTTTAACACTAACAGAGCTTGGGCACTACACTCTTAAGACTTTTCTTGTAAAAGAAACCACATTGTGTATTTAACTTGTCATTACTCCGGTCTGTAAAGTAAAGGACAAGTCAAAAACAAGTCGTATGATCTCAAGGTCACTAAGCAGTTGGCTCCTTTCCTTTCTCCTCTCATTGCCCCGATTGCCGTGGTCATGGCCTGCAGTGTCGGAGGCTGACACCGAGATCACTCTGCACGTTATTGCCTATCATCACCTTCACTAAACCACCTCAGTGGGAGACCTTGGACTTTTGTCACCACTAGGTTATTGTGTTTCTAATTAAGTGGACTTAATACCAGAGGCTTTCTCCAGTACCTTAAGCGATATTGGATGTACAAATTCTCGGCTAAGTGATATTTATTAATCGCCACATTTTACACTAAACAATAACAGTCACCAATTTGACATTTTATCTTCATTGATTCCTACTGCATTTCATTTGCAGATCCTTCAGTGCATCTTTTTTTTTCACACTCACACAGTTTGTATTAAAGGGCTTGCTGTCAGCCTGACATAACTTAATTAAAATGATTGAGGACTCATGCAAATAGTGATGAAAGTGATACTTCCTTGTTCTGCAAATAGCTTGGCTTCGAATCAGAGACCAACTTCATCTTCATTGCCTTTCCAAATCACGTTTCCCTGAACTGAATTATGAATACTATGCTGAATATCACTCTGGGTATATTAATTTCAACAGCAACATGCGAGATTGTGTGAGCTTTTAAAGGTTGTACTAGTGCAGAATGTTTAATCAAGGTGGTCTTTGAATGTGTAGTCAAAAGGAGACAGAGGGCATACAAAACATTACTGCAATATGAAATGAACTGAATGAATTTTTACCCCTGGACTGATATAAATAGGTTTCTGTCTTGTTTCAGCAGTGTAAGCTGGCACTAGGACACTTGTGTCCTCTTCAGTGGTTCTATTAGACCTGTGTCCTCATCCTGGTCAGGTTTCATGGTAGAATAAAAAAGCTGCAACACTTTTGTCATGGCCTGAAAAAAAACTGCATCTCTCTTCAGCTCATTATGTAGCAGAGGCCAGTGGTACTTCTGACCCATTTAAATGATGCAACAATCGTCCAAATGTTTGCTCCTGAATGCAGCTTGGCGCAAGGGACCTACGTAGGAACAAAGTCTTTTGAAATACAGGAGGTGCCTGTATTAGAAAGCGCTTCTGTTTAGAGTAGCCTCCAGCTCATCTTTCCTCTTCCTAGGGATGAGTCAGTGAAGATCATCTCCTTTGCAACTGGCTCAAATATAATGCCATGATAACGCATTGTACAAGGGTATACAAAGAGTGCTTCTCATTATTTGATACTGGTATTGAGTTATGATCGTCCAATGATTGTGTTTCAGAAAGTCATCTACAGAGCCACTATAGACAGAATAAATGTAATGAATAACTGCACTCGTTCCACATATACAGCTCTAGACACGATTCATTATTACCATTTAAACCAGAGCATAGTTGAAATATCGAGTCTTATTGGTCAGAAGGTGTGAATTTATTCTATATAACAGCATGGCACTGACAGTTATTCCAGCTATAACATAAACTATCATTTATATTAATGCACTCATTCTAACTTGTCCCGTACTGTAGCAACAACTCATACACTTGGACTTGTATGGCTGACACTCCATATAATCAAAGTCTAAAATAAGGTGGAGTTTTGAAAATACTAGATTTATTTTTGATAAAGTTTGTTGTTCAGAGATATCTATGTAACATTTTATGGGACAGTGATGGATCAAACGGTTGTGGCTGTGGGTTACTGGGTTAGGGTTTAGAAGGTCAGGGTTTAAGCCCAAGCACTACCAATTTGCCACTGTTGAGCCCTTGAGCAAGGCCCTTAACCCTATCTGCTCCTGGGGTTCTTTATCCTGGATGACTCTGTGTTTTTCCGGGCACAAGGCAGAGGAGTTTACAGTGGTTTCTCAGTAAAATGACGAGCTGCATTTCTTTTGTCTCATAAATGTCAAGAGAGAGAGCATATACAGTAGGAAAAGCTGACGAGGGAGTAGTTTATACAAAACTGTTTATAATATAAGCAATAACAGGAACTAGCCTGTCTTGCAGATGTTCCATGACATTAAGTGTAAACAGTAATAAACAGTTAAAAAGCAACATGTCATTCATTTTTATTCAGTTCTATCAAATAAAAAACAGGCTAATAAAAAAATAAGCATTGTGGTATATTGGGGATAATAGGTCTCAGACCATGATGTTATATGAAAATAGATATAGTAGTTAACTATAATAGATAGTTATTCCTTATCTATTCCATGAGTGAAGTAATTAACAGAGTAAAGTAATTATTTAAAGCACTAATAATGTTTTCCTATCGGCATGAGTGGTTTAGTGGTAGGTTTCTTCTTTTCGTTCCATGTGGAAGGCCCAGGTTCAATTCTCACCCAATCTCCATCCACTGGTTACAGTACCTCTCCCAAGCCTGGATAAAATGGAATGGTTGTGTCCGGAAGGTTATCCAGTGTAAAACCTGTGCCAGGTTGTTGGGTGGATTGACTGGTCCACTGTGTCGACTCCTTGATGGGAGCAGACGAAAGACCAACAACAATTTTGTTTTCCTATATATCACAAAACAACTAAATCTCATTCCAATCATTCCTTAATCTTCCATAACTGCTTCATCTTGGTCAGAGTTGCAGTAGACCTGGAATCCATCCTGGGAATACCAGGTGCAAAATATGATGGGGCTAATTTATCTCAGGGCACCATACACATATTCATATACATCTTGGAGCAATTTAGAGTCACTATTCCATCTATTGACTTGTTTTTGAGAACTGGATGGAAATCAGAGGGGCCCATGTGTATGTGTAGGTCAAACTCAACACTGGAGTTTTATTAACTCAAACTCCAGTACAGATCCGTAGACCCTGTAGCTGTAAAATGGCAAATATATGTCACAATACATCTCATTCATGAACTTGTTATGCAAATGTTGAAAGTGTCTGGACATTAAAGCGTTAAAAAATATTCGGTGAGTAAAATTGCTCTACATAAAACCAGGTTTAATCCTTTTTACACTGGTCTCTATCACTGGAATACTGAACCCAAGGCACGAATGCATCCTGGATGGGATGTCAAATCAATTATAAAGCGCTACAAACACTCCATAACCATTTTATTTCCTGGCATGTTTTGTTAAGGTGGAAGGAAATGGCATTACCCAGAGGCAGGGGCACTGCACACCTTCTAGGCCCCTTGAAAACCTAATATACTCGGCCTCCAAACTTGATGAAGCTAACCCTTTTCAATTGCCATACATTTTTAAGAGCCATCTGTCACTCAGGGGCCCTTGAAATTGTCCTTACTTACCCACCCCCTTTAACAGCACCCCTGCCCAGAGGAAACCTGGATAGAAAAAAAAAACTCTTGGCTGAAAATAGGGAGAATTGTTTTGAGCATTGTGGAGCTGTGAGCACCACCAGCACCACCTGCTTCACCAACACGCTTCCCTGGCACATTACCCTACAAGTAGTTCTTTCTTCCTGCAAGTGGAAGTTGCCATGCCTATTTACTACAATTGGTTATTGACAGTATCTCATTCCTAAAGTGTTTTGTACACTGTATATAAATGACTCTATGTTAATTCAAACCTTAACCCATATCATGTTTGGATTCATTACCTCTAACAGTGCATTATGATTCTCTGTGGTCTTTAGTACAGTGGCAAAAGTGCTTGCTAAAAGAAAGTGGTATCTATTTGTTTCCCTATTCTAGTACATCAAATAATATGGATGAGGCCAAACAGACCGAATTTTGTCCCAGTTTGGTTTTCTAACAGCAACATACTGTATGGTGGCTTAGTGGTTAATACTGTTGCCTTGCACCACCAGTGTCCAGGTTCAATTCCTGCCTTGGGTTCCGTGTGCATGGTTGGTTTCCTCTGGGTACTCTGGTTTCCGCCAGTACAAAGACATGCTAATTGGCGCTCCCAAATTGCCTGTAGTGTGTGAATGTTTCCCATTTTGTGTCATATCACAATCATGAAATGGTTATAAATACAAGGGAAATCACCATTGGCCTCCACAATCACTAGTTGAACTAGAGAGGTTCCTAGATGGATGGATGGAATGTACTGTATGTTCCTCAAGCAAGTTATCCAATTAAATAAAAGCCAACCTAAAGTTAGATTTTAGAAAATTTTCAATCTTCTCTGAAGGTTTAGAATGTCCTGAGAGTTCCCCTATGGAAAAGACCACCTGTACCCAGTAGTACACCAATGGTACCCCATTTACAGACACCTTCTGGTAAATGAGCAGTTTTCTAAGAGTCCACTGGATTACAGGTCAACCACTCCACTATGGCGACTACTCCTCACACTGCTATACAGTAAATGGTCCTCATACTCCCCCACCCCCTTCTCTCCTCCTAATCCAGAGAGTCAAGTAGTTTTTATCCTACATAATCCCCGGCCAAAGTTGTCTGTTTTCCCCACTACATCCTGTTTCTAATCAACTTAATGGAGCCTACAGTATGTTATTGATCTCTGTAGATATATGGTATACAAATTTGGTTGTCTGGATGATACATTTCTTCACTTCTCTTTCCTTTTATGTAGAAAGCTTTTGTTTTTTTTTTCCTTTGGCAAGTTTGTTTTGCTTTCTTTTTCACTTCAAGTCTATTTAGTGGATAACTTGACCCTTTTGGCTGATATGTAACCTTGAAAAGATTTAGTTCTTGACCCATGAAGTAGATGCCTGTACCCCCTTCTCTAATCTAAGCAATCTAGTGTGAGTTCATGGCTGTACAGTTTTGCTGATCTGAATCTGCTTGCGCAAATCAGGTGACATCCAGCTGGATGCCATAAGAAACAGACACATAATGACAATTCACTTATCCCTCTGTGAGAATCAATTCTCCCACAATACACCTGTCACAGAGCCCTCAGTAAAGGTAATTTGTGCGACAGACTGACATTGTAATTGGGCTTGAATTTTTCAGTGACCATTTTACAAGCACTCCTTTGAACCGTAATGAAAAACTCAACTGCACAATGAGTAGCTGACAGGCTAAACTGAGCTATTTTGTCTTAATTAAAATTTCTCCATATATAACTCAAATGAGGACATTTCAGAATGTCAGAATGAATGCTGTGTAGATGAACTGGCTTATCCCTGCCTTTCTGTGTAAACCAGCAGAAACGCAGGCCTCTATGTGCTTGGATACATTTGGACAGAAAGGGGGGTGGGGGGGTGGGGGGGGACTCCAAATCAGATATTTTTCTGCATTTATGTGAAGGTGCGATTGGAAATAAAATGGTGAAGGTAAAAATTCCCCAAAATCTGGCTATGTGCTATTTGTCACTATTTAAACATAACAGAAGAGATATTAATGTCCAGGTGCAGTTCAAGCAGCCATGTTTGAACTGTGATTGTCCCACATAAACTCCTATCACACATGCATCTATATAAATAAAAAAAAAACGTTTTGTCTGCACATTGGTCAGAACTCACTCTTTCTATTATATCTTTACGTTTCATACATCGGAGGACCCAAAACCAGTCTTAGAAAAATTTCTGTCTGTCTGTATGTCTGTCCAGCCGGATTATGTCACAGCATCACACAAAACTGGCTGGACAGAATTTAATAAAACTTTGACAGTACTTATGTTTTTGCCTGAAGTTAAACTTGCACCATAAATGAAATTAAAATGTTGAGTAGAAGTGAAGTTATGATCAGTTATGTGCCAGATTTTATCACAGCATCACGCAAAACTGGTTGGATGGAGTTTAATAAAACATTTGCAGTATTTAAATATCTGTGAAATCAAATCATTAAACATAAGTGAAATCAAAATGTTGAGTAAAAGCGAAGTTGTGAACAGTTATGTGTTCGATTTAATACACGAGGCGGAGTCCTCTTTGGATGTGGTGCCAATCCTTCTCAGGGCACACAGCAATAGATATTAATAAGGAAAAAAACAATCAGAATATTTTTACTGGGATTAGTTAATATTTTCACTGCTGAAATAACAGTGCTGAAGTAGTATAAGCGAATTTTAACGCTCTGGAGTCATTTAAAGACAAAACTTAATCTTTATCTCATCTACTTTTTAAATTTCTCATCTGTGATTCACTCTCCAATTACTGAACAGGGTGTGAAGTTGGCTGATAATGAAAGAAGTACAACTTTTTGTAAACAAGGCGTACAGTAAGATATTCAACCTTACAAAATTTTATTTCTTTGTATTAATAAGTTAGACAGAGAGTTCTGCCATACTGAAAGACAGCAGATAGTATGAGGGCTTCAACCTAAAATAATAACATAAATGATTACATTAAAGCAGATGAGCTTATTTTTAGCTTTAACCGATTATCTATTTTAGAAAACTATAGGGACTTCAGCTATTTCAGGGTTATCTCAAGGTTTTGGAATAATCAAAATGTAAGCTACCCAGATTTGACAGAATAAAGCAGAGCATGATGCTCTGTCTTAGATCTGACCATACATTAAAGAGAAAGACACACAGACAACTTTTACTATACTTGCTTACCTGGCTGTTCCCCCCTTGCTACGCCCCTCTGTGAACTCCCTTCCGCTTATACAGACACCCTCCCAACCACATGTTCATAGGACAAAAGGAAATCTTTCAAATGTATCTATTATCACTTTTGTTGAGTTGTCAGCACCCAAAACCTCCTTGGATGAGGCTGGGCTTTGAGAAGAGGTGTCGCTGTTATTAGGAGGTTTTTTTATTTTTTTTAGTACACACAGCTCTTTGTAAGGGGAAGATTAGGAAGATTAGGAAATCCCACTGCATCATTAATTCTTAGACAAACACCATCAAGTTCCCACTGCATTCTAAAAATATCAACGAACGCATGGGGAATGGGGTCAAAATGGAAAAATGTGCATTTATCAAGCTGATACTATAATGTTTATCAAGGTTCCTAGCCATATCCCTTGTCAGGTTCACAATGCATCTATCACATTGTCACTAATTTCCCATCACAGACATGATCACTCGCTCACCACTTCAAATGTGAGTTATTACTATATCTAATCAGATCTCACCATGCTCTTACCAGTCACTTATCATGCACTTACTAGGTTGTCATTGTGTCCAGCGGATTAGTATAAATACCACGACACGCAGAGTGCTTTCCATCATGAAGAGATGGTGTGAGGAACTGGTTCTGGTATTTGTACTAAATTCTCTAAACGTAACATAGACATACTGATAACCTGTGGGATACATGCCATAAACATGATAAGCACCAGAAAGATGTAATATGAACTTTATATGGTCTTCTACAACATGAAATGGACCAACCATGGTCATACTGTAGCACAAGCCTGAAAAGGTCATTTGTATGAACTAAATTGATCTACTGAACGCAGTGACATCCTGGTGACAACTCAATCAGAATGCCATCCTATCGTTTCTGTCTGCGCTGTGCTTGTAGTACGTCAGTGAAGGTCCTACATGGCTGGTCAACTACGTGCTGTGTGCTTATTAAGTTCTTCCTGCATCTTGCTTTGGTCATGGCCTCACCAGGCACCTCATCCACAACAAAAATGTCTTGCCAAGTTGTACCAGTTCTTACTGCATTCGTCCAATTTTTTAAGGGTGATATACGTGGCTCAGCGTGACAGTGGATTAACACTAAGAATGCTATTTCTGTCATCAAGAAGCCGCTAAAAACCCAGAGCATTTTAGACATTTTTTTTCTTTTGATTAAAAAAAATATATATATATATATATATAGGGCTCAGGGTTGAGCAGTTTAGAGTGACATATCCTTCTTTTCACACAACCTTTTTCTTTCATTTTAACACACTACACAAATATGACTGAAGAAAAATGTAAAAATGGGTCACATAGGCAAAGAAATACACATGATCTCGTGTTTTTATGGTTGTTTTCAATTGTTTTTATGACCAAAATAATAATAATAATAATAATAAAAATATGTTCATTTTGAGAGTTCTAAATTTTTATGACATTATTCCCATATTCAGTTAATGGTATAATTTACACGTTATTAAAGTAATAATAACTTTCATTTTACCTGATATCTGAAAGCCCAAATTAACACACTGGCAAGACTTCCATATAATTGCGCATATATATATATATATATATATATATCCTCCTGACTACCAGGAAAAAAAAAATGTTCAAATTACTTTTATTTTTCCTTTTTCCAAT
>JAQMYL010000014.1:16684004-16696656 GCA_030014365.1 Clarias pachynema | reverse complement strand
ACACACACACACACACACACACACACACACACACACACACACACACACACACACACACACACACACACACAAAAAGCTACACAATGGATCTAGACTGTTACTTTAATTTAACTTTACAATTATTTTATCATGTCCTGGATTTTGCTATTTTAGGGTTAGAGTTATAATAGAAATTATATTTCTATAATATATGGTTATTATAGAATTGATGCAGTTAATCACGTTAAACAGTCCAGTGGTTTCTTTAGTTGGTGGAAAATCAACTTAAACACCCAAGTTCTGCTTGTTTCCTGTTTGGGCTAGTTCTTGTTTTAGAAAATGCAGTGAATGTGCAGCAGTATAAACCTTCACCATACTGTATAATGTTCCATTAGCACTGCCCTCAGGATACACTAAGGCCTTCATGTTTCCATTATTGATACCAAGTAATAATACACAGCAAGTTGGGCCGGACTGATTTGACTGTAATGTGGATTGGCAGAGTGTGTCGCGGACATCTGTTACACAGGAGTCACAAGCAACATTTGTCAACCTTCATAGACTTCATAGTTCATCATTCATTATCTCTGACCTTGGATATATTTTAAAACTGTGAACTGAAATAGAAACATGGTCTTTTGTTTCAATCCTTAAACTTAAAGATATAAGTTGAGTGTCGAGAAATACCCTTTGGATTTTACAATTAAACATTAAAATGAAAACAACAACATGACCAACACTGTTATTTTATATGTACAGTAGTACTGTGCATATATAAAATGTAATTTAATATGGGAAAATTGTCCGTTTAGATACAATTAAAAAATTGGTTGTTTATGTACCAACCTCAGCAGCAACCTCATTTCCCCTCTCGTCTGCCCCAACCACTCAGCATTCAGCATCAGCAGCATTAGTATAGACTGGCCTGTGAATAAATCATTGGTCACTGGGAGGCTTAACAAACAAAAAATTCCTCTGAATCTGGTCTGGTACAGGAACTGGACTGAAAATGAAAGCCAAAAACGTTTTTTTAAAACTTAAAAAATGTGGAGAATTATTCCTCAAGACTCTATTAAAATACCAAAGTCTAGCTCTTTGAAAGCAAAATATGAAGAAATAAGGGGTGTCTTAAGAATTTGCACAGTACTCTAAATGACACAAAAAAATCCCACCAAATTAAAGGATTATATCCCAGCATTGTCATGCAACCACTTACATAGAGTCCACAAATATTAAACAATATAAAACTGTTTGCTACATACAGTAGATGCAATACAGAAACAACATAAAATCGATTTGAAATAAGCATCTATACCCAAAATAAATACAAGACAACTCTTTAAAAAAATTTTTTTTTAAATATGTATAATGGCACTAATATTGGAATATGTATACAGATTAGTTTGATTTACAATGTTATTCAAATGGCAATTGCCTAAATGTATAAAATGTCTAAATAGAGGAAACGCCATGTTAAGCGCACCCATACAACAATGGGTTTCTATGTAAAAATTAGAAGCATATGAGAAAGCGATGAACCAATTCAAAGAATCATCAATAAATGATCAATCAATAAATCAGTCAGTTAATAATGACTGCACACGTTTCACTCAGTTACATTAATTTCACCTTCCTGCTTAAATGAAGAAATATACAATTGTTATTTTAAAAAAAAAGCAAAACTAGGTGGGTTTTAAATGAAAGTGTAGGTAAATCTAGCACTACAAATGGTTCTTTAGTTTTCTACTCTCATAAAACCTTTAAATGTCTTGAAGGCATCCCTTCAAAGCTAGAACCATTAACTATCCATAGGGTATACCGATGCACCCAAGAAATTATCAATGCACTTTGCTGAATGAAACGCAGGATTTAGTAAAAACTGAAATGCATCATTATGTATTACCAAGACAAAGGTAACTGCCAAACAAAATTATTTCAAGCTCAGCACTGTAACACAAATTGTTTTCACAATGGGGAAGAAAACTAATTGCTTAATCAAGGCGCTGTTTGCAATTACTACTTTGGCTAAACATCTTAAGCCTAAAACCCATAATGTAATAAATCCCCAACAAAGCAATATTTACCACTTATAAACCTGTGTTTACACTGCAGTCATCACCAGCAGATTAGAAGGGAAATTACTAATAATGACTGGTTTGAGCAAATGCAATGCTTTTATGCAAATATCTGGACCGTGAATATGACCTGGAAACAAAAGACTTTGCAGCCAGTGACTGGAAGGCAGTGCATTAGTGGATCAATTATACATGACTCCTCCTTAATAAACAGCCTGGATGGGGGTTACTATAGCAACAGGGATGAAAAGGCAGAAGGAAAAAAAAACGAAACACCCATTTAGTAACATTGGTATGATCAATAATTTGCATAAATCATAAAATATGTACAAGCCCTAAACATGAAAATATCCTGCAGTCTGAATTATTTTAATAATATTTATTGTAATAAATATATTATAAATAAATATTGTAATAATAATACATATAAACAGGGTTACAGTATAGTTAAATATTCAGTTTGGCTAGTTTGGATGAAAATCAATATTTAACATACAACATAGTTATACAAATGGTGTAGAGGGGGGGAAAAAGCTTTAATTACATTATGTAGCAGGCACCAGTTGGAACAGATATGAGAACAAATATTAGGGAGTGTGTCAATAAATAACAGAATTGCAACATTCTAACTGTAGAACAGTGCAAGTGTCATGTAAATGCAAACAGACATAATGTGCAAGTGCATTTTTATAACAGAATCAATTTAGTGCATTTAGGTCGGCTAGTTGTCTGTGGAATGCATGGCTTGGGAAATTAGTCATAGTAAAAGTAGAAGGATTAACAAATACTTGTTAATTAACAAATACTTTGACAGATCAGTCAAAATTTGGACACATCTTCTGATTCTATGGTCTTTCCTGATTTTTATTTCTTTCTACATTGTAAAATAATGCTGAAGACATCCAAAATATGCAATAATCTCCTTTGAACAGTCGATACTGAGATGTTTAAAGCCTTCATAACGGCTCTAATCTGGGATGCTGTTAATTAGTGATTAGGTAACTCTAAATGAACTTCTCCTATGTTTTAATCTTGCTTTTCTGAGAAGGTCTTCATGAGAGCCAGTTTCATCATGGTGCTTAATGGGTTTTGCAAATGCACTTGACAATACTGTTCTTGTAAGAAACTATTCCAGAACAGCTGACCGTCGTGTTTTAAAATAACAACCGACTGTTGTGGACTTTAGTAAAAACTTTCGACCTGTACTAATTTGTTAAAATTGATCTAGTCTAGTTTTATTCACTTCCTGTTGATTGAGTATAACACTGGTTCTTTTACAGAAAAAAAAAAGTTTTAGGACTCCACAATCTGAAGTTTAAGGTTAGACTATGGCTTAAGGTCTGCATTCATACCCTTCCGTACAAATTTATTCATAGTCTACATAGTCGAGTTTATATTGTATTTGAATCATTTTTAATTAACAGTAATTTCTCAAAAAATATAACTAATGCACCCACGATATAGTAATGTGTTTATATAACTGTTTATATTGTACTGTATAAAAACATTCAGAAAACATCTAAATCTTTAGAGTCCTGAATGTCCTCATGTGAGTACACGAGATGTTCTCCAACTACCTTGTTTATATATCCTTCTGAGATCCTCATATGATGTTAGGTACTGTATAATTATTTTGCCAAACTACTTCCTGTTTGTAGACATTGATTACGTTCATAGTTATCAGGTGCTAATAAAGAGAAACAGTGAGGAGAAAATGCAATGTACACAGCAGACATGCACTTCCCTTGTCGAATCACACATTACAGTATATGATGAAATTTTGCTCAGGAATTATTAGATATGACCAAGAATGTTGTTGTGATAAAATCAGCTAATCTCGCACCCGTTTTTCCAGACAGATTTTGTGTTGTGATTTACTAAAATAATTACCAACTTTACAGGTTCATTCCAAAGCAGTCTTTTTATATGATGTGTAATTTTAACAATTTGAAGGTAAACTTATTAGGATCTGTCAGAAAAGATAAAAGAAGAGAAAAAAAAAAAACAGTAGGTACTTTCCTTTATGTGTCCTGCGAATTAAGCTTTTGTTATTGTGGTCGAAAACATTGTCAGTGGTAAAAATCACAGAATTATGTCATCAGAAACAAATCACTCCGATGTACCAACAATTTTCTTCAATAATAGATTGGGCTCTATGGAATGTAATTGTAGTTTACTATCTACTGCCTAATGTGGTTTGAAACAGCAGCATTTTTGGTCATTATCTTGTTCCTGTGAAGTTATTTAAGCATTCCATCAGTAAAATGGCTGTTCTAGAGGGATGTTTCATTGAGTAGGCCTTCATTCTTACAGAATTCTTAGGAACAAAGATAACATCTATCTATCTATCTATCTATCTATCTATCTATCTATCTATCTATCTATCTATCTATCTATCTATCTATCTATCTATATATCTATCTATCTATCTATCTATCTATCTATCTATCTATCTATCTATCTATCTATCTATCTAAGGCACTCATCATGATGTACATTAAAAAAACATCTTTAAATTGGATTTTAATCAGGAGAGATCTAGTGCAAAGAGCTGTTGGAAATATAAAGTTAAACAGGAAATTCTCATAACAATATTGAAAATGTCGTGAAAAATGCACATTTGTCCAGTAAAACTAGTGAACGGGTCTTTAAGCATATGACCGTGTTTATCTTCCTAAGGGATGTGCATGCTCATAAATATGCGTACACGCACAAATTGGGAACACCCCTACTCTATGTTTCTGACCTCTCTCTGTCATGCAATCACTCAGGTTTGTTGATGGTGGAGTGCCGGAATGCTTTATGTTCCCAGCTGCCCTCTGACTGATATTACCTTCTAGCTCTCACTTTTAGTGATGCTGTCATAGCTAGACCTGCTGAAGTCCTCGCTTGCCCTCTGATCACAATGTACATTTTTTTAAAGCCACTGTAGGATAAAAGTATGATTAGTTTTTATATCATTCTCTCTTGTACTATACATCAATTGACAATGTATCATAGTTTTGTAGTGAATATTAATAATCATGATTCCACTATCTGGTGCCACTTAGTTCAAAGGGTGGCATTTTCTTTCGACCATTTTAGAGACACTTTCCTGGTCACAGTCACATCCGGCTTGATTATTATGGATCCGAATTCTGTAAATCATATCTGACAGCATTGCGTGTTAGATGTGTCAAATCCAAATAAAATTTTATTGAATTATAGACCACTCACGTATGGTCACTATGGATGACCATGGATGGCATTCGTTACATGACAAAGAAGTGAGCAAATGTGACTATTTTACCAGATTGAAAGAAACAATCCTGGCTATCCAGAGTGTAAGAAAATATAATCTCAGTTTGCTTGAACATATTTTCACACATACATTACTGCACAGTGAAATTCTTTATTCTTCACATATATCCCAACTTCTTGTTAGTAGGCAGGGGTCAGAGCGCATTTTACGGCGCCCCTGGAGCAGACAGGGTTAAGGGCCTTGCTCAAGGGCCCAACAGCGGCAACCTGGTGGAGCTGGGGCTCGAACCGCCGATCTCCTGATCTGTAACTCAGAGCCTTAACACACTGAGCCCCTTAGAAAATATTTGGTGGCTTTTTTTTTTTTTAAACATATTTGGTTCCTTTTCAACATTGATTCTATTAAATGAAGTCCAAATCGTACAAATGCTATGATGGTGTTTCTAGAAATGTTCACTCACTCTCACTCCTCATCTACATCGTTTTATCCTGTGTATGGGGCCGCGACGGCCTGGAGCCTATCCCAAGAGACAGTGTGCCAATCCATCGCAGGGCACACACACACACATACGCACACTAACATGCTCATTCACACACTACAGGCAATTTGGGAACGCCAATTAGCCTAATCTGCATGTACCTGGAAGAAACCCACCAAGCACGGGGAGAACACACAGACTCCATGCCCCGTGAGGCTGGAATTGAACCTGGACCCTGGAGGTGCTAGGTGATAATGCTAACCACATAACCACCATGCCTCCCACATATGGATTTGTAATTTTTTTTTATTTAATAACATAAACTATAAGTCACAGGAGAGTGTGCTAGAAGCCCTTTCTGCTTTTTATTCATGATTAAAATAACATTTTTACTAAACCTTTCCTTTATTAATAGTTTTGGAAGACATTGGCATTGAAGGTTTAAAAACACCTCCCACAATTTATGACAGATATAAGTCTAAAATGAAAAATCACTCCCACCTTTTAAGACTTTAATGAGGAATAATGAAACAAAGGTTTTTTTTTTTTTTTTTTTAAACCAGAATGACTCATTATACTGTTTAAAAGAAATATAAATTCCATTTTCTTCCACTCTATTTAAGGCAACATTAATTTTTCAGATGAAAAAGTACTGCTACTTACATATTGATCCAGGCATTATAGGATCATTAAGGCTACAGAATGATAACATTGAAGTGATTAGTAGTTCTGTAAAAGGGTCATACTCTTCGGAGTGGAGTGAAGCAGATCAAGGAAGTCACAGCAAATCCCAAATGGTTTTCTTATGCAGTAATTTATTTAAGTGCAAGATCAGAGAAAACCATTGAAGGTGAAAGTTAAATGTATCTCAGAGTTCTCTACCATTTATCAAAATCAACGACTTCCCCCTAAATCACAGTTAAAAAAAAAAAAAAACGAAGAAAAAAGTGCATGACAGAGCAGTCCACTGTCTAATGTGGTTATAATTTCTGTCATAATTTAAAGGACTGCAATTATACATTATAGGCAATATTATGGTGGATTGAAGCAAATGGCAAAGACAGACTTCCTTAGATTTTAAAGTAACTTTTATAATAATAATAATAATAATAATAAAGCCTATCCCAGGAGACTTAGGACACAAGGTGGGGTACACCCTGGGCAGTATGACACTTCATTGCAGGGCACACACACATACACACTAGGGGCAATTTGGGAACACCAATTAGTCTAATCTGCATGTCTTTGTACTGTGGGAGGAAACCCGGAGGAAACCCACCAAGCCCAGGGAGAACATGCAAACTCCATGCACACACACCTGAGGCAGGAATCAAACCCAGACACTGGAGGTGCTAGGCAGCAATGCTAACCACTAACCCCCCGTGCTGCCATATTTAACTCAAATCATACTCTATGATAGGCATTCAAATCAAACTTGTGATGTAATCTCTCATAAATTAAGGTGTAAAACCTTCTGACATTTGTAGAAGCACAAATACACAGTACGGTGATGAGACGCTTAGTCGTTGAAAAACATTTTAAACAAGCCATACAACGTGGTCGAGGTGGCTCTGAACCCACTGCAGTCATTTCTGTGAACGTTCACAGAGTGGAACGCCTGATCCTGGAAAAAAAATTGACAGGCGCCAACTTGGAAAAGAGACCCACCTGTCTGTGGGAACTGTTCACACAATTGTTCACCAACCTCCAATTGCAACTCCAATTTTGCCACATCCCCCTTACAGACCTGCCCTCACTCTAAGCCATTAAAGGAGTTCCTAGGGGGCTAGCCTTTCAGATGTCCGATCATAGCTTCAGCATACTGACACAACCTTCTACCTTGATGATATCCAAGCACAAGTGAAATACTGGAATTGCAGGAAAAGTGCAGGCGGTTATATAGAGAAACAAAAGTAGTTTTTTTAACTCTCATAAATTTGTTCTTTAATTCTGAACAATCAAAAGTCCTGGTTTGACTTGAACGTCCCTGATTGAATGTAAATGTAAAATACTGCTGAAATTGTGCTTTTATTTCTAAACAAAACCCTAACACAGGATATACAGTATTATAAATAATAATTATTCATATTGTTAATACCTATTGTATGAAACATGCATTTAC
Source organism: Clarias pachynema (assembly GCA_030014365.1). Classification (NCBI taxonomy): domain Eukaryota; kingdom Metazoa; phylum Chordata; class Actinopteri; order Siluriformes; family Clariidae; genus Clarias; species Clarias pachynema. Next base: position 16,688,761 of record JAQMYL010000014.1, on the reverse strand, counting down.
TTTTTAAGCAATATTGCTTGAACATGTGTTCTGCTGTATTATATAGATATTAGTAAGGCTGTGAAATTAAAGTAGACATTTATATGAAGGAACTGACATTTTAGGCACTATACAGCTTTATTTATTTATTTATTTATTTATTTTTTTGCTCTGTCCGTCAAAATAGTTCCCAAAGAAGCCAGAGCTGAGCAGTGCTTGTTGCCTTGCCAACACACAGACTTGACTGACAGCCTGCACTAAGTGTAGTCCATCCATCCATCCATCTATTTTGTGAAGAGTTGCGGGGGGCCTGGAGCCTATCCCAGGGAACTCAGGGCACAAGGCAGGGTACACTCTGGACAGGGTGCCAACACATGGCACAAGAGCACATGCGCACACACATACACTCACACACCAATTCAAGCACTGTAGGCAATTCAGAAATGACAATCAACCTACAGTGCATGTCTTTGGACTGAGGTTTAAGGTGACTAATCACTAAGCCATCATATTGCCATATATACATACATGTGAACTGTAAGTGTAATAAACGTGGTTACCCAGCATGATAAACCATAACCGTCTGTTTAATTATTATTTTGCCTTATAACACATAGTGTAATTATACATCTAATAGGAAGCAATAATACAAAAACTATTTCTATCTTAACGTTTGAATAATTACTTAAGCAGATCTGGCCTTAAGATGCTTTTGCATGACAAAGCATGACCTAGTAGATTACTGTATGTGCATGGTTGTCTGAATTAACAAAATTAACATTAATCAAATATTCATAATCAAGTTTTAGTTGGTTTCTATTTGATTATGAAGACAGTATATCGGTGATGCTTATCTTTCATGTTACTAACAACTAAGCTGAAATAGTAATAAAGTCTCACTGAATAAAAAAATATTTTAGCCTTTTGTTTTATTTTAATCATTTATATAAAACAAACACTTTTCATTTGACTGACGTTAAATTCAGGAACGTGATTGCAAACCTAGATCACCATGGTAGCATTGAAATGGTGTCTGAAAGTTCTGCATTTTAGGCTCTTTTGGGACAAACAAGCCTCGTTAGGATAAAAAAAAAAATGAAAAATTGCTAGGATTATTTAGTTTGGCTGTACAAAGGTACCATTGATTCATATCAGGGGGGTTTGTGGGAGGTAAGATTTACTGCACTTTCAACATGAGAATGCAGGGGAGGGGGAATACACAGGTAGTGGCCCAAATGGATTTTCAACTAGGGCCCTAAACCTTTCAAACTGTACGACGGCTGAATAGCAGTTAGACGTTGCCATGCCAACCTGGCGGAGAGGGACATTCAGCGGTGCGCGTGTCGCAGGCAAAAGCTTTGCCAGATGTCTTCAACAATTTGCTCTGAAAAGATTTCAGTCGGGCATGCTTATTAAGAGATAACAATCAGGGAGCTGGAGATGCATGCCTTCCTCTCCATAAGCAGCAGCAAAAAAAAAAAAAAAAAAAAAGAGGTGGCCAAAAAGCAGTGGCTCATCCCATCACTTTACCTGTGGGCCACCAGTCTGTGGTGGATATTTGTGAAATATTTATGTCACATTTCTACGTGCACAACATGTCACAGGCACTGTGCAGCTGCCACAGTCTGGCAAGGCTGAAGCAAGGCATCTGGCCGCCAAGGAACTTTTTGAATTATTGAATATACAATATATATTGAATATATATATATAAGTCCACTCCAACAGACTAAAGACTGAGCATTTACAAAGGAAATGTGTGTTTCTGTAACTGTGCTATTCTTTATCATTTTTCCAGCAAATTCCAGTGTTAATGCATTAGGTGTTAAATAAAGTACAGTAATACTATTCAGGCTTAAGGTTGTCAAAGATTCTGAAATTGTAAAAAAAAAATATATATAATAATAATAAATAAATAAATAAATAAATAAAACATTGCTAAGCTGTCAAAGCATGCACCAGTGTCGGCCTTATTTATTTATTTTTTTTAGAAATCGAAAGAAAACCAAAAAGGATTTGGTATAAACAGTTGAGATTTTAAAGCACCCATGCCTCAAGGCAGAGGGTTTGAGGTGGAAGAAATAATTCGTGTATGAAGGTTAAAGCATTGTGGCAAAGCAGGTGAGCATGTATGCAATCCAATCTCATGCTAAAGTAACAGGAATTGTATCAAGTAAAAGGTATTCAGTTTGAATTCCTACAGGTCAAACTGCCATCACTAACCCTGACATATCATTCATAAGTGTTCGGGAAGCTACCTTGAAATTTTCAATTATGAGACTATGATTTAAGGTGCCTATTTTTAAATTCATTATGCTTGAATATGTTTTCATGGCTTAAATAATACTGATCTATGTATTTATTTATTTGTTTTACAAGAGATGTAATGCCAGGATGTTAAGAAGGTAAAGGGGTGGGAAGTCAGGTTTTCCAGTAAACTGAGGGAACCTAATGAGATTGTATGCAAATAAGATCGCTTTGCATCTGTTTTGTGAATGTGCGGGCATGTTTTTAATATCTTGGTGCAGATCACACGTCGCATGAATTATAGAAATATCTGAAAGTTTTGACCGTGTGCATTTTTGCATGACAATATTTAAATAAATAAAAAAAATCTAAGGTTATTAAGTCTTGGATTAAGCTTAGTTTTGGGTGTTGGCATGGCATTAATTAGGTGCCTTGATTATTGGCCTAATTAAGAGGATTTTTTCTTCTTCTTTCTAAAAGTGTATAATAAAACAATATATACTGTGAATCTTTTCATTATTATTAAAACAGGTTAGAGTAGCAGTTTTAATATAGCATGCTATCAGTTTGTCTTTCTTAAAGCTTCAGAAATGTTTTAGATCAAATATAATTAGAAAGATTCAAATCTACAAACTAATCTAAACAGTTATAGCTATTAAGGTTGTATCAGGTCCTATGTATAATTAATTAATGTCGTGTTTTTCTTTAATTTCTAGTTCCTTCAAGGCACTCTGCATTTTCCATTTAAAAAAAAATCCTTTCTGCATGTAGAGACTGCAGAACACTGTGTTGTTTACGAAATAAGACTCTTTCCAAAAATATCCACTAAAGCACAACAGTAACTTTTTCTTAATACTTCTTTGGACTCCATTTGAACCACATGGTTTAATTACTTCCATGTGATCCAGGCCATACTCGCACTTTGGAGAGCTTGGAGACAGACTATGGAGTGCCATCAGTGCTAATGGACGGTGCTGTCAGAAAGGCTAAAAAGCCAATAAAATGTGTGTGTGGGGGGGGGTTCCACTTCAGCCTTAATGGGGCCTTCAGTGGAATGAAGCACTTCCTCCAGCTTTGATAATGAGTTGTGGTTTGCTGGGCTGATGACACCAAGCCAGGAAAAAATAGTGATTTGGTCATGGCAGGCAGAATCCAAGAACTGGTCCATGTTGATGTCAACAAGCACACATTACATAATAGTTTTATAGTTAAGAAAATTACTTTAAAAAATCTGGATGAAAAAAGTACATAGATTCATGCTATTTTAACTGTATAGTAAATAGTACAATGTTACTGGTTTTGGTTTATAATTTCGGGCAAATTTTAACATATCATAATGGAAATTGATAGAATATTCAAACAGACTTTTATTTAAACTTTTCAGTTTAGCAATGCATAGAATAATATAGAAATACTCTTTATTTCAGCTTGGTCAAATATTTGCACATTTGCACGTGCACTCGATATTGTCTCTTTTGTATAAAAACGTAGATTGTTCTCTGTTAACTTCAAATGTCAGTCGGTCTTGTCCCAGCTAATTAGGTCTCTAAGTTAGCTAGTTAATTATTTGTTCATTTATGTTGTTAATTTATGTTATGTCTATTAGTCTTGTCTCAGCTACAGTAGTCAGCTAAATATGTTTCTTAGTTAGCTAGTTACTTTCTGTTAATTTATGTTGCTAATTTATGTTGCATGTAGCACCTTGGTCCTGGAGAAACGTTGTTTTGTTTTACTGTGTACTAAACTGTATATGGTTGAAGTGACAATAAAAGCCTGCTTGACTCGACTTGACTTGGTCTTTGATTTCTTAAACTCTGGGCTGTCTGCAATTCCAAACGAACATTTCTGTCAACATAACTAGATAAATTTTTCTATTCATTTTACTGTTTCTACCAAAGAATATGATATATAAATAGACATAAAATATGTAATATTACCTGTTAAAATATATATTAATATAATGAATAAGATAAGTTTACAGCAGACAGTAGTTGCGGCTATAAACCAAATCATAGTTTTATTGTTCATTGATGCACTCTTTTTTTAAGCATTTTTATAGTAATAACTCATTGTTAGAGACTGTAACGCAAATGAGCTATATAATATAAGATTAATAATAAACAAGAAAAATGTTATTTAGACATGCATTTAACATTTGTTGAAGGAGAAACTCAGAAAGTTTTTTTCTTAATGAGAGAATCTTCACACTTTCTGCTTTTTCTGTAAAATGAAAAGTCATGTTTTTTTTCCTTATCTTTTAAACTTAAAGCAAGAAAAGAGCAGAGGATGGTGAAGGAATTACTGTAGCTGCCATAATCTATATGTCATAAGTGATAACAGGAATGAACATGTTTCGAAGACATTGCACGACATTACAGTACATGCAACCCTAAAGGTATAAAGTTTTATATGATGTCCATCAATATATAAAAATGTGGATAATTGACAACCTGTTGAGTTATAAAAGGAATAAAACACTTTGGATATGGATTTATCAACTTTGCTTTGTATAAGGCTACAATCACTCATCATCT
>JAQMYL010000014.1:16667592-16683904 GCA_030014365.1 Clarias pachynema | reverse complement strand
GTTATAAAAGGAATAAAACACTTTGGATATGGATTTATCAACTTTGCTTTGTATAAGGCTACAATCACTCATCATCTTAACTCAGTATTATTTTCTTATACTTGCATGCCTACAAGTGTTCAATAAGCAAGAACCAAACATACAGTATGAGATCGGATTCTGCAAAACCAAATGAGTGTTTCACTGTCTGCATAACTCCACAATTACTATAAAAAGAAAAGTTTTATAGTGGAAAAGAATGATATCATTCACGTTATCTTTTTTATATTATAACAAAAATTTGCTTTTTTTGCACATGCTAAAATATCGCACTTGAGAAACATAATACACCATTTTGGAATTGTGATATCCAAGGCAGCAAATGTCTTGCCAGAACAGCGCTGTGTTTTCTTTTTTACCGCACCGTGTTTACTTTTCTGTAACACAACAGTTTCTAATTACCCTTTGTCTCTTTGATAGGAGATAAGCAGGGGACAAAAACAGTTAACTCCCGTCATCTATTTGCCTGAATGTCTTATCCTATGTGTTTGTCAACACATCGTTAGGGAGCCGCAAAGGCTAATTAGCTGTGGTAACAGTAAGCTGATTAGACGCAAAATTCGCATTGTGTGAATTCGCATTGTGTGAATCAATGCCACGGAGGCAAGGACATTCAGCACGCGCTCATAACTATAGAGCTCATTTCCCTCTTAGATTAGGACAAAACACAGGAAACCAATCATCCAGTGAAAGATTTCTGACAGGCATCAAACGCAGGCGGCTGCTAATAAGTATAGTAATAAGTATATAAATGTTCAAACACATATTTCCCAAAAAAGCTATACTGTATAGAAGTTATAAGGTTATTAATGCAAGAAATTACCATTATTTCTTATCAAGTATTACCAAAATACAAGCATAAATTTAACAATGGCAAAATTATTTTATTATTTCAGATCGTAAACATTATATGTAAACTATCATAAATATAACTATTAATATGCACATTTTTATAGCCATAGAAGAAGGAGATGTTTAGATATTGTTCTTATAATTATTAGCCTATTGTTCTTATAATTAATAATTATTATTATTTGGCTAGTGACTTGAATTGAATTAGTTCTTGAAAAACTCCAAAACTTGTAGGTCTATCACTAATTTCAACTAATTGAAACGTTTTCTGTAAATGCAACCGTCATACAGTAGCTTAGGAAATTAAGATTTTTTTTCCTTAAGATTGCAGCTGTATCATTGAACGATAGTAAAAGAAAAGAAAAAAAGAAAAATAATGAAAAATAAATTGTAGCAGTTGCATGTACAAATTAACTGTAGTTAATTCCATAATTTCATAAATTAATTATACATTTTATATAAAGAAGAAAAACTTTATATATTAATTAATCAATTAATTATTTTTATATGATAATATTATTAATATTATATTAATATAATATACATCATTCCATTTTTCTCATCCTGAAGTATGTATAAATTGTTTTGGGTGACTCAATATATATTTTGATCACTCAAGTACAACAAAAAAAGGAAGAATGGCCAGACCAATATGATAAGAACAGGCTTTTGTGAGGTAATCATTAATTTTATTGATTGTACTATTTGAGCAATAAATCATACATTGTGTTAATGGTAGCAATTGACATCTTCATAGCTCCAGCTTGAGCGCTTTCTTCCTTTCTCCTACACTTCTTCTCCTTCTTCACACCTTCCATACGCATTTTGTATCTAACGTCTTTTGATGTCACCAGAGACCTTCCTCACAGTATTTGGCCTTTTATTGATTTGTTCTCATGCTAAGCAAATAAGGTCTCACGTTCAGAGGTTGGGGACACAAACAGACACTTAAAGTGCCCCGGAGACAGCGGTTAAAAGCCAAGATGTCTGCAGTGAAAGCTAGGGATAAGATTTTATTACACCATCCACACACCTCTCAAAAGAAAAAAAAAAAAACTTCAAATAAAAAAAGCCAGATCATAAAAACAGGAATGTGTCTCGTTGGTGCATAAATTTATATTTCACTGGCAGTCAGGTGTTGCCTTATAATACTGGCACTGAATATAACTGGGGCTATTTTTTTCCTCCTGAGATGATGGTGTGGATAAGTGTTGCTTTAATATCAGCAGTCAGTGATGGTGTTAAGATTTTGATAGCTGACAGCTTGATGATTTTGCATCTGCACTTCATTCTCACAAAGACATTTCTTGATATGGATGTGGGTTTTTTTTTTCCTGGAGCACTTCAGTAGGTAAGCAGTGAGTATTAATGTTTAAGAAATAAGACCATATCTTTAGGACGGGCACAACAGACATAAATCTGATAGAGAAAATGCTCATGTTATTGTGTTGAAACGTACCTGTGTCTAGTTTTAAATCCTAAAAATACACAACAAAACCTTATGTTATCTTGCCGAAACATAAGGTTTTATTGTGATGAAGGCCGGAGTAATTTGAGGAATGTCCTTGTTTTGGTAACGGCTTCCTTTCTCTTCTCTGTGGGTGTGTAATTGAGTATAAAAGGTCCTGGGTACAACATAAAAACCTGATTGTAAGGGTTAACTTTTTTTTTTGTTGTCAGAATGGGTATTTATTTATTTATTTATTTATCTATCCATTCATTAATTTGTCCGTAACAGTATATTTATGATGGTACTTTGTGTAGGGTGGTATATACACTATGCACATGTTATGACAATGAATTAAAAAGTAGCTCTTTTCCATAAACCTGGCTTTCTATTTACCATGATTGTAACAAGTAATACTCTAAGTTACTTTAATTTGACTTTCCTACCGATTCCTACCTCGGGATCTGTATATATGGAGTGTGCATGTTCTCCCTGTGCTTGGTGGGTTTTCTCCCACAGTCCAAAGACATGCAGAATAGTCAAATTCCTGTTCCCAAATTGCCCTTAGTGTGTGAAAGCACACATTATTGTTAACCGGAGGTTCTATCACGTCTTTAAAATGGGAATAAATACAATGTTAATCACCATTGGCCTCCATGGTCATTAGTCGGACTAAAGAGGTTCCTAGATGGCTGGAGATGGCATTTCTACAACTCTGTCATTATTATTGTCTATTATATGAGTAATAATAAAGTTATCTCAGTATCAAGTTTTTTTTTGGCACAAACATATTGATTGGGATCTTGAAATTTGTTTTTCAAATGCTTGATTAAGGAGTTTGGTTTTATTTCATGTTGAGGGTGAGGTGTATATGTATGTGTGTGAACAGGAAGGGAAGGGAAGTGGGGAGTGTAGTTCACAGTTCAAGAAACTCAGAATGTTGTGACTACTGTTTAACTGTAAATTTGTACAATAATCATTTTGTTTACAAATAATAGACTATGCATGTGTCTGTGATGCAAACTTCAAAGACATGTGTTATGTCTCCATGTATCTTCATTCAAATTGACGAGAAGTTCTCTTTGTTAATGATTTTAGTATTAACTCTCTCTCTCTCTCTCTCTCTCTCTCTCTCTCTCTCTCTCTCTCTCTTTCTGTGTTTTTTTTTTTTTGGTGTGTGGTGTTTGTATTGTGTAATGGGGGTTTCCCAACTTTTTATTTTCAAAAGGCCTGTTTTCTCTGGCAGGGCTTGACTTCCTCTTGTAATGATCTAGGTGATTGAAACTTCCAGGTAATTACCTTTATCAGGTAGTGTTTTGACTGTACCGGAAAGTCAGTTGTTTAAATTATGTGATTTAGTTGTTTGATATATAAAATGTATTCCATACCAGTTATAAAACAATGTAAACACCATAAGACAATCCTACAGTATATGATTTTTATGAAGGCGAATGCATCATTGGATATTTACTTTATAAGACAATAATGAAACACCTGTTACATGTTTATGAGTAATTCCTCAAAGGAAACGTCCATCGATTACAACTACTTCTGTCCTTCCTGATATTGTCAGGCTCCAGAACTCACTTAGTGCATGTTCCTCTTCCTCAATAACCCGCCAAAGACAACATTACTCTATTTCAGAATCAGACACCCTGAAAAGGCCTGAACTTCATAAAATGTGTTTAGACCTACAATTGAACTGCTCAAAATCAAGTAAGAACAAAATCGATCTTTTTGCCCATCTACACCATCGGCTCGTCGAATCGATTTTGTTCTAGCTCCCACTGTAAAATATGGTGGTGGATTGTTAATGCTGTACGGGCTGATCATCTAGAGGATCTTGTGAAACCAAACTGTATCATATTGGTACCTGAGTGCCAGGAGGTTAACGCTTAGCTGTAGATCTTTTGACAAGATTCCTGATGCATCCACCTCCCCCCCCCCACACACACTTCATTTTTATCGCCAATTTAGTCTCCTGCCAATTACCAGAGGGGATGGTGAATTCCAAAATGTGCTTCTTTCAAGACATTAAGCCAACTAACCACATCTTTTCAAACTGTTACTCATGCTAAACCATGAGGCAGCATAACATCACCCAGACAGCACGTCCAATTTTGGTGCCTTGGCATTGGGTTTTGAGCTCACAATGACTCAGTACTAGGGTGATCTCTTTTCTGTTGTTCCACTCAGGAGACATGATTCATCCACATTAACCCTGCTGCAGGAATAGCTTCAAATTTGACTTATCTCCAGATTTGAATCCTTTCAGAAGGCCAACTATAAGAATGTAAAAGATGAGTCCTGAAAGAACTTTTACACTGATCACCCATAATATTACATCACAAAATGGCCCTTCATGGCATGACTGCTCATGACATCTGGGGTGTGCTTTGGTGTTTGGCACCGGGATGTTAGCAGGGGATCCTTTGGGTGCTGTTGGGTGAGAGGTGGGGCCTCTTTGAATCAGACTTCTTTGCCCGGTACATCCCATCGGTGCGGTACTGGATTGGGATCTGGAAAATTTGAAGGCCTTGTCCACATTCTTGAATTCTTTGCCTGTAGGGTCCAGTGATCTGTTGGCTGTGGTGCTCTGGGTGTTTTGTTGCTTTTCTATCGCGGCTAGCATTGACTTTTTTTTGCAAATTTTTGCTACATTGGCGTTTCTGTTGGATGGGATCAGACGGGATGGCCTTTGGTACCCTGAGTGTGGGTGAACCTTGGGTGCCCATGATACTGTCACCAGTTTACTATGTAATATTAATGTGTGGTGGTAATGTTATGGCTAATCAATGTAAAAACCTTGTTAGACAATACAGGAAAATGCTCAAAACTATTTTCATGTTGGAGTACCAATGATTTTGAAAACCTAATTTGCAAGAAAAAAAAAAGATTTTTTTTGTTATGAAAAAAAAAAGTACATTTCAATTTCAATGTTATTTATAGAATGCTTTCAACAGTGGTCATTGTCACAAAGCAGCTTTACAGAATCAAAAAGAAAATTTCCTGTGTCAGGACATGGGCTGAGAGAAGCATTATGGACAACTCATACGCTCCACAGAGCCAGTCTCCTACCGTCTGGCAGGTTCTACATACTTATCAGGACAAGAATTTCCAGCACCGGAATTTTTTTTTTCCCGGCTGCAAAGATTCTAAACACTCTCCCAGAAATTCTAATGCTTTCCTGATTGTTAACATTTACACTACACATTTTCCCACCCTTTGGTGTGCATTACCCAAGTGAAATACCCAATATATTTATTTACTCTGCAATACACACTGTATACTATTGGTTAACTGTTTTTTGTCTCATCAGTCAGATCATGTTATGTTTGCTCAAAATACAAGTGATACCGTTCATCGCTATGCTTTTATATTACTTTATGTTGTTGTATGTATAAATGTGTAGTTACTGTACTTAAGCAGTGTAAATTCACTATAAACTAGCACCAAATTCATAGTTTGGTCATAAATACTTGGACAATTAAGCAGATTATGATTCTCATTCTAACTGTAACTAGCCAAAAGATCCAACACCGTTTACATCATCCTTTTATAGGCACAATCTCCAGCCATGCCACATTCCCCACGAACCATCCTTGTTTGTTGTTTTTATACACACAGTGACTTTTTTAGATCTTGTTATCTTTTCATATCAGCCAGACTCTCTCCCTCTGACCTCAAAGCAGAGCTCAGAACTGACCTGAGGTCAACTCACACATCTTACAGACACCTTGTAACAATTTCAGCCTCTCTCGGCATGCTCCTAGTCACCGATATATGGCTAAGCTTGTGCAGGACTGCAAGCGTACAGGTAAAAAAACAAAAAAAAAAAACAAGAATTGTCTTCATCTTTCTTTTTTCTTATATTTGACGTGTTGAACTGTTATATTTCAAGTTGTATTTTCTTGACTTTTTTGAAAATGACATTTTGAACAGGCGGCCTGGTGGTGAAGTGACGGAAACTTCAAAGCACCTTTGTAAGTCGCTCTGAATAAGAGTGTCTGCCAAATGCCTAAATGTAAACGTAAATGTAGCGATTAGCACTTAGGCTTCGCATGTCGAGGGAGGAGGATTTGAGTCCCACCTTGGGTCTGTGTGCAGTTTGCATGCTCTTCCTGTTCTTAGTGGGTTTCCTCTGGGTATACTGATTTCCCACAGTCCAAAGACATGCAGAGTAGGCTAATTGGTGTTCCCCAAAATTGTCCATAGTGTGTGTGTGTGTGTGTGTGTGTGTGTGTGTGTGTGTGTGTGTGTGTGTGTGTGTGTGTGTGCTTGTGTGTGTCTTGCAAAGGGCTGACACCTCGTTCAGGGTGTGCCTGAGAATACAGTAGGCTCCTGCCCCTCATGACCCTGTACTGGTTAAGCGGTATAGAGAAAGAATTAGTGAGAGAAAGTGATTTTGAACAATTACTATACATTGTTATATGTCCAGAAGTAGATGAATATATGTCATGTCTTTCTCTTTTGGTATTTTTGAAATCATTAAAAACATTAATTGGCTAAACCCTATTGAAATTGTACAAATTGTTTAATTTGTACGATTTTGTCACATGCATTTACATGCCCTAAGCCTCCTGGGATAGGCTCCAGGTCCGCGCAACTTTGTATACAGGTGAATGAATGAATATTAACACTTCAGACATACAAACGGTGGTGACAATCCTAAAAAGTGCATTTTAATCAGTTGAGGCAGTAATTAATAAATAATGTCATACTAACACCCAGAGTGTTAAAACTATATAAAAAAAAAAAATACGATATGCATTATAATTAGGATCTCAATCACAACAACGAAAGAGATCAGAATATGAAGATTCCAGGATTAAGCACTTACAAAATATGGAGATGTAATTATTTTAACATACTGTATATTTCAGATCATGTCATAGTTCTTGTCAATCATCACAGCAAGATATTGCAGATATGTATTTCCTGCTAGTTCATAAAAGACACCTTAACGTCCATGAATGTCTGAAAAGTTCTTCCCTTAATATAAAAATATATTTAAACATTCATGTTCGCAGATAAAGAAGACAGTGTATGCATGTATTGAATTTATTTTAAACAGTATCGTTTTAATATTAATTTATTTTGCTATATTTTGCTTAATTTCTTTGGTGAAGACCATGATGCTTTCAGATAAAAATTGCTTTCCCTTCCCTCCCCCAGTGCTTTTTCTTTTGCATGTAATGTACTGAAAAAGCTTTACTGGACAACAGAATGTAGTTTAACCACCACTGAGTGTCAAATGTCTGCATGCAATTTTCTTTTTTTCCTATTCTTTTTAAAACAATCTTAACGTACTAAATGGGCAGGCATCATCGCAGCATGATATCTAACTGAAAAGGACTTGCATAATGGTTGCTCAGGAGGAGCCACTGTATATGTCCTGAATATTTAACTTAACTTTGCATCAGATTTGTAGCAATACAGTACTAGATGAACATCCAGATATTCTGAACTGTATAAAATTTTGTCTAAAATCATCTTTTTTTTTTTTTTTTTTTGAGAGCAGTGTAACGTTGCAGCTCCCCACACTGCTTGTAAGTAGTATTGCTTGGTTGCTGTGTTATCAGATCTGATATTTGTGACAAATAGTGACAATTTTATGGAAAATTGATGGTGAGGGAACAAACAGAGAGAGAGAGAGAGAGAGAGAGAGAGAGAGAGAGAGAGAATAAACAAGAGCTGACAAAATATTTGAACATTAATATTTGAATTTTATACACTGCACCATCTCAAAAATTCAGTCTTGAAATTTTTATTAAAATAAATTATATATAAATTTGTCCAAAGGTTACACATCCATGTTTTCCAAAAAAAAGGAGTTGCTGTCCGGTCGGTCAAACTCAGCATTTAGCCAATCTCAGCCATATGCCCATGAACACAAAGTAAAGTGATGAAATGTGTCCAGTGGATCCAAAACGGAAAATATGACCCATAATTAGGTTAATGTGTATAAAATTTTTATGTTTCCCTTAAATATCAAAATTCATGTTAAGAATAGTGGTCTTGCACGTCCAGGCTCTGGGTTTGATTTCCACCTCAGATCTGTGCGCATGAGGTTTTCATGTTTTCCCCGTGCTTTGTTGGTTTCCTCCACGTACTCCGGTTTCCTCACACAGTCCAAAGACATGCATATTAGACTAATTGCCGATTCAAAATCGCCCATTGTGAGTGTGTGTGCAAGCCTTGTGACTGATTGACTCTCTGTCCAGGGTGTACCCCACCTCATGCCCGAAGCCTCCTGGGATAGTCTCCAGGTCCGCGCAACTTTGTATACAGGATAAACGGTATAAAAAATGAATGAATGAATATTAAGCAACTAGCTTTGGCCAAGTAATAGTTGCCAGTAAGATAACATTTGCATTGCCTAACTAGCTGAAATGTTACCCAAATTGTTACACTGGGTATGTACAAAGCATCAAGTGTTTAAGATCATGGTAAAAAAAAAAAAACTACCAGTAGTATAAATATAAAAAAAGTAATTTTCAAATACTTCCGTTAGCTTCCACGCTTTATAATTGCTTTTAATACAACAGAACTGAAAAGGAGATGCACGCCATAACATTGGGTCATTTATGCAAGTGTGGGTCCTCAAATCGCTTATCCCCAAAAAGATTAGCCATGCAACAGTATTTAGGCGTCCTGGCATCCCTATCTCTCTCTCTCCCAGAAAGAGCCTCTTCAGGGCTGGACCTGCGTCATTCAAATGGCTGTTCCTCACATAGAGGGTGATACCCCGCAAATAAAGAAGAAAGAAACTCAAGCTGTGGAGTATGTGGAAACTATTGTCAAGGCAGACAAAGGACAAAAACCAACATTGGCTGGAAGGGGAAACTCGAGTCGGCAATCTGTTAGACTTTATGCACTGATAAGAGATGGGATTCAGTGGTGCTTATTGAAGAGAATACAGTAAACACAAAAATCCAGCCAGAGCAGGTCATTGAGAGTCTCCTTCGCCTCAGGCATAACATGACACTTAAGTACTACTACAAGGCAAAAAGAAAAGGCAACTCTGCACACATTACAAACTGCCTCTATTCTAAGCTCAGAAGGCTGTAATGTCAGAGGAAGTCTTTGGTGATACTGTAAATGTGCGCACAAAAGAAGAGAGGGCCGCCAATAGTGATTTGTTGCATTTTCATTACAACCGCTCCGCAATTGTCCAGCCAGTAATCGTGGATTTAAATGCCCAATAGTGTAACTGTTTTCCAAAGCATGAAATTCAAGCCGGCCTCCTTTTAACAACGGCGCAGTGTTGTCGTCTTCAAAATCTACGTGTCGAAAGTCAAGTCAGGCGACCTTTCTTAAAACATCCACTTTCCAAATTGAGCCAAACAGGAACACCATGACAGCTAACTCAATTGCCTTTCTTTCACATCTTTTCACAATGCTTGATTGTGTTACGCATACTAGCTGGTAACCATTCTCTCCGTGCTGCTCAAGAGCAAGTGAATGGCCAACCATTATCTCATACTTGGAATGCTCCATCTTGGCCTAAATTTAAAAAGGGATCAGACAGTAGAATAAAATATTGTTTAGACTAAAATAGATTAGAACCAAATATTCAAAATTTTTAAAGAAATGCCTGATGCCACAAAGAAATGTTTGAGGCTTACAGCAGGTACCTCAAATCTTTGCACCAGACCAGACATTAGTCAGTAGCATTACTTGATATTTAAGGCAAATTTGACCAATAAGAACAAATATGCTGTCATATCTGTGTTGATGCGATACCTGTTACAAAGCAAACAGTTATTGGTAAAGGACTGGATGGTTACCCAGAACAATGTGTACTATTAAACCTAATGAGACCACAGGTTAAGAGAGTCCACAAGAAATACTTTGCGTTCCTTATCAAATGTGGATTGGTTATATTATACAAGTTCCAAACTGCTACTGCACACAAAAAAAACGTTAAGTTTGAAATTTTGCTGGATGTTTGTGCTACCTAACCACAAAAAACAAGACTTAACCTCACCCCCTCCAAAGACAACAGAACTTTTTCACCTAACATCACAATGTATGGCCACTTCTGGATGGCAAAAGAAACATTCCTTACTGGATGCCAGTGCCAAAACTCACATATAAAAAAAAAACAACCAAGAAAACACATCTGAAAGTAAATCATGGAACATCTTAAACAACACTTTGACTCCTCAGTAATTGCACCTAAGTCGTTTCAAATTGGCTCTGAACCATCTATATTGTTTTTCGCCATAAACTCAAGCTACTGTACAAAGCTAACTAACTTCTAACATACTGTAAGTCTGAATATCAAATCCCTACTTGGTGTACTACTTGGTGTAGAACAAGGGATTCTACGCCCTGCATTTTGCACTATCTTTCCATTTTATGCTATTTTTGATTCAACCTTGGAACTGTAGTTAACTATTAATTAGAAAGCTTGAAATTTCAGTATTACAGTAGTTAACGTTACCTGTACATGAATTCATGAAACGTAAAGCACAGCATATTCATAGCATCATCTCATTTGCAAAAAAAGCTCTGAATAAGCTAATGCTAATGCTAAGGCTAGCTACACCACCAAATCCAGGAGGGTATATATTTATAAGCCATCTGAGGTAGTCACATTATGATAACAAATTAAACTTCTGCAAGCTTATTATCTCCTTCATTCATTTGCACACACTTGTTTGCCTTTTGGAAAAGTTATGAAATCCACCATAACATAGTGCAAATAAAAATACTCAGCAGAACAGGAGCTATCAATTGCTAGGTGCACTAAAACACGGCTAAGACATACTGTAGAATGTACGGGTAAGTATTTCATCCCAAGAAACTTCAGACATGATTATTTCATGTTTCAGAAACTTGAGAAATGGCAGTTTTAGATGTCTTTTAGATGTGTAGCTCATCTATATACTGTAAATGAAAGAAAGGTTTTGTCTGTACATTGGTCAGAATCTCACTCTTTCAATGAGATCTTACATTGGAGGACCCGAAACCAGTCTCTCTTTGATTTTCTGTCTGAATATCTGTATGTCTGTCCAGCCAGATTTTGTCACAGCAAAACTGGCTGGACAGAGTTTAATGAAACTTTGGCAGTCCTTTGGTATTTGCCTGAAGTTAAACCTGTGCCATAAATGAAATCAAAATGTTAAGTAGAAGTAAAGTTACGAGGAACTATGCACCAGATTACAAACCAGAAGTTTTGGCAGCATACTGCACATGTGTCAAACTGTGGGCACGCGCGTCTTAAATCGACCACTGGACTTTATTGAAACTATTGCAGTACTTATATATGTACCTGAAGTTTATCTTGCAACATAAGTGAAAAGTTAATAATCTAATATAAAAAACATCTAATAAGCTGAATGTAAACAAACACCTGAATGAATAGATATTAATTAGAAAAGCTACACTGAATATTTTTTCTGGACAATTTTGTGGTATAAGTGAATTTTAACCCACTTAAGTCATTTTAAGACAAAACTAAGCTAAATATCTATTTGTTCTACTTTTTCCATTTCTCATCTGTGATTCAATCTTAGATTACCGAACAGGGAGTGCACAGTATTTGGCTGATGACAAAAGAACTACAACTTAGTGTAAACAAGGCGTGGCATGGTAGTGCAGAGGGTACTATTGTCACTTCACTTTTTCGGGTTTGATCCTAAACACTGGTTACTATCTGTGGTGCATATTCTTCCATGCCATTATGGGTTTCTGCTTGGAATTATGCTCTCAAGTGGATTGGCTATGCTAAATTACTCCTCAATGTGGGTGTGCACTGGCATCCCATCAAGGGTGAATTTCCGTTTGACTGCGGTGCCATAAGTTACAGTATCTGAGTGAGCTCCACTAGCTAGCCCTATCTTTGCTGGTCAGTGATTATTGATTTATAAATATTTATACAGGATAAAGCCACTGAAAATGTGTTAGTGACATCTTTACAAAATAGCTAGCTATGTCCCTAGAAACATGTATGTATTAAGATGGGCTAGCTAACTAACAAACCAAGCAAGGCCCTCTAGTGTTAATCACAGGTCAGTTCCGTTAAGCAGAACTCACTCAGTTAATTTATATATTTTTCAGAATATTTCTGTCAATTGCTAATGTTTAAAAAAAGACTTATTCATTCATTACTCAAGTTGTTTTTTCACCATATAACGGGTAATTTCTTGATCTCTATTTTTTTTGTAGGTAAATTATTTCAGTGTGTTTTATACTTTTTCGGCTGCTGGTACTGTAGTTACTGACTAACAGTCCTTAAAGGAGTTAAAGGGCACAGCATTTGGATCAAAATAATACATGTTAAAATGATCTATATAGTTTTTTAAACCACTCGGAATCCAGTTAGACATTACTATCAGTATATCCGACGGCCAAACATGGGCTTTACAAATCACAAATGACAGCCATCATATGAGCAACCGTCTCCATACCCTCCTAAATCTAGGGCTGCTTTACAGAAGGCTCTAATTAATTTGAGTGGAGATGAGCTGAGCCGTCTTGCTCACGAGGGTTTTATCCCTTTTGTTGGGTGAACACTCGGGGCCCAAATCTCATTGCTGTAATGTGCCAGAGGAGAGTGCATCATCTGGCCTGGTAATGAGGGATCAGGAACCTCCCCACTCCTTTTGATCTTATCACTGACACGTCTGTCTTGCCTTATCCCCCCATGCTTGTAACCTGAAACCCAAGCCAATGGAAATGAGGAGATGCACCTTAGGTGCCACACAGATCTGCAGTTGTTTCTCTTGTTGAATATGGAGAAGTTGCACTTGAACCACTCCCCCACTGAGAATTGAGAACAAGGGTGTCCACCTTACAAGCACCTAAACATGAGAATGCTGTTAAACTTGATACGCTATAGTCCTTTTCACATGGAGGATTTCAGGGAAACATTATTTGACATGCTTTAACACTTAGCTTTACCCCACACATATTTTGAAGAGCAAGCGAGGTGTCTTTAACTAGTAGATGTAGGAAACACGATCAGTACATGGTTTAAACATGATTTTTTTTTTTTTTTTTTTAAGTTATTTGATTCTGGACATTTTTTAAAATTCAATTCTGGCAAATAATTTGAGATGAGCCATGTTAAAATGCTAGTCTTAATGGACAGGTGTCCACTTAAAATCTCTGACAAAGCTGACACTAATGGATTGCTTTATGTGCGGCTTCAGAGAATGAAATGAATTGTGAGTGTATGTGTGTGTGTGTGTGTGCGTGTGCACGCACACACGTACACGTGAAGGGGGGCTTAAATGTTGAAGCGCTCTGGATACACAGGCTTTCTGCATAAATACTGCAGTTTAATTCTCCACAAGTCATGCATTGGTTCAAGTTAACCTTTTACCTATGCTGTATTTTAGGGAGAGAAAGGAAAATTAACCCCCGTGTCATACAGGTGAGCCTACATGCAAATTGTATGACAAAAGATTACTCATTGTTGCTTTTTTTTCTTACAAAATCTGTCCTTAAATACAGTTGCCCCTGAACTAAATATGTGAGAAGATTTGGAGGAGTGGATTTATTCATAGTCCTTGAAGTGGCTGTGTGTTACAGATAATATAATAAGGTACAAAATGTCAGTCAGACAGTTTTTTTTTTTGTTTTTTTTTTTTTACATGATTGTCAGAAGTTGCACCTTGTTATACGGATAGCACACACATTCTTTAGCTCTTGGAGGATCTTGCTAGAGAATAACCTAACACGAACATAATATTACAGCTGAACCTTCAAGGGCAATATTAAACCTAAAATAATTGAATTTTTTTTTTTTTTTTTTACAACACTATCACCACAAGCATGTTAGTGCATAGCCCTGTTTGACAGATGCAATAAAAATGCCTAATTAATTGGGTTTGATTCTTTATTAATCATAATGTAATTTAAAACCTTAAAAAACATTTAACATAAAGACATCAGTGCATTATAATTAGTTAATTAGTTAATTAATTACATAATGATATCATTTCATATAATAATTATATATATATATAAAAAAACATTTCTTTGCATCATGCCCAATGACCACATTCATCTTCCATAAACATCAGTTCATGCATAGCATTATATGAGCAGAAATGACGAACGACGGCATGAAATTCCCACCCAGACTACAATGTCTGAAATTTTATTCAATTAATACCCATGGCAACGGGTGTATACCACAAAAGAGGGTGAAAGGGTGGCGCGAGCTCGCCACTTCAGTCTGCCGGAGTGGCCTCCACGTCTCATGAATACACAGCATCTCTGTATATACTTCAGGGCCAGAAGCCTACAAGGTAATTATATGCTTTGGAACACTCCACTTAAGTGCACCCAATAATAAGATGAGTGCATATGCTCCCTAATCTCTTACCTGCCGCCTGAAAGATGGACGAACTGAAATTTTATTTCTAAAACACCCTCTCAGTTCTGTCCCTGGTTAATTATGGATTTGACTCAGAAATCATTACGGGATGTGACAAGATGGAGGAAGTATCCGCGCCCTGCGATGTTCCACTCCAATCCACCAAATATGGCGATTCAAAATTAGCTTTTGCACCATTCGAGCACCCTTATCTTCAGGCTCTTTTTCTTGTCCGATCATTTGAATAAATCAATATAATCCATGCTATCATGGTGTCATCTAGTGGTCAGCTTCTCTTACTGCATTGACAAGTTCAGACAAGCTCTTCTTCACTTCTTGTCCTCTGCTTTTCTTCCTCGCCTGCCGTGACTGGCTTAAAGAGGTCAAGTCAGCTACCGAAAGATCTCTCCATTGCCTTTCAGTGTGTCCCTTTGATGGTGGTCACTGAAGAGTTTAGCTGACATGCTGAGGTGTGACATTACCATCGATCCCCCCTTCCTCCATCCTTCTTTCACAGTCAGATAAACCTAGCTGAGCAACCGGGTGTTGTTAAGGACTGGTGGAGAGGGATCCTCACTCAAAAGAGCTTGGAAGATTGTGTTGACATCCTAACAGTCTGAGGGGGCAGTTGCATTGTCATAGTGACAGGGGAAGGAGTGAAGAGGAAACCGAGAAAGAGATAGACGAGGTGAAGTGCAGCAGGAGACTATTAAGGGGAAAATTAAAAAGACACTAAGAAAGCGTGTGTTTTAATAAAGATGTCATAAAGATGTCACCAGCATTTTATACTTATTATACTGTGTACATTATAATTCAATTTAGTTTTAATTATGTAACAATCACCATTGTCCATTATATATATATATATATTTTTTAATTTTTTTTATTTTTATTATTATCATTTTTTTATTCTTTAAAGTTTATATATATATATATATATAAATGAGTTTGGAAAAATGTGAGGAAATATAAATAAATTAAAATGAGCAAGCCGAGGACATTGGCAAGGAAAAACTCCCTGAGATGGCAACAGGAAGTAACCTAGAGAAGAACCAACCAGACTCAACAGTCATCCTCATTTAAGTGATAATTAACATTAGATTGATAATTAACCTAATTTGATTGGTTGGATGATGCTGATCGATTTTCTATACCTGCTCAGCTCTGTTAACATTTTTGCAGTAATTCACACAAAGACCTCCGCACAGCTGTATTTCAAAATGATTAGTAATTACTAATATGATGAGCTGTTATCTGGCATCTTTGGATGGAAGGAGTTTCCAGTTTTAGTGTCTTGTCCTAGTCAAAGATAATCCTATAACTTTGCTTCCGCAATGACATACTCAGTACAGAGGAGTTTGGGTTTTGTGTTTCTCAGGAGCATGCCAAGCTGCTTTTTAGTTTTCCCTTATTAATTTTATGAGACAGGGAAAAGAAAGGCTGGTGATGAAAAGGCTGTTTATTCATTAGCTGCTAACATACAGTATGTGACTCAAACTATTACAGTATGTTATTTAATATATATATATATATATATATATATATATATATATACATACATACAGTATTTATGTATATATATATATATTGTAGATAGATAGATAGATAGATAGATAGATAGATAGATAGATAGATAGATA
>JAQMYL010000014.1:16653597-16667492 GCA_030014365.1 Clarias pachynema | reverse complement strand
ATAGATAGATAGATAGATAGATAGATAGATAGATAGATAGATAGATAGATAGATAGATAGATAGATAGATAGACAGTCTATCTATCTATCTATCTATCTATCTATCTAAATATTTTAACATACTGTTTTAAAGGGGGGAAAAAACAACAATATAACTGGATGGTATATTGTACATCACATCCTTTTGTTGGTGATTTTCTTTCTTATTACATCATGCCTCCAGTTGTTTTATTACTTATATCAGCAATATTTTTGTATGCACATTTATATGTGTCTCTAGAACATTCTACTTATCATATCATTACATCTACATTTATTTTCCCATATCCTTCATAAAATATCACACATAAATCACGCATCATCATATGTGATTATGTGAGGAATATGAACTAGCTTATGGGGATTAATGTGGACATATATGATATCATGTGAATATTGTGAGAAAATAAATAAACCATGGGAAACAGTAACATAAAGGTTTGTGTGAGTGATCTTTCTAAAGTGATACAAAATGCAATATAAAACATAAGCAATGCATTTTTTCTTAGCATATAAGAAGACCAAAATGTACAACCACATTTCCATTTGGACCAGCGTATGAATGACATTATGACATGATCCACTGCCAGCTCATTTAGAGAGGAATGCTGCCATAGACCGTGGGGGGGCTGAGCCCTTGATATGACATGCTAATTAAGCTTTGTCCGCTAGTGTTCATGTAGGCTTCCTGGGAGAGATAAGGGATTCTTGGAGTAAGAGGGAGGAATTGAGGGAGCGAGTAAGGTGGGTGGGAGGAGGTGGGATCGAGGTGGGGGGTAGAAGGGTGGATAGGGAGGGGGGGGCATGAAATTAGAATGTCACACTCAGCAGGAATCACCAGCAACATGCACGGCATGAGGTCTTGCCTAAAATCGCTACTTCAAAAGAAAATAGAAGAGCATTAGGTTTAGATGCTAAACAATTGTCATCACATGCAAGTTTATAACCAAACATGTTTTTCTTAAAGATTTATTATCATCATCATATATTTTTGAGATTTTGTTTTCCTTTTTTTTTTTTTTTTTTTTTAGAATTTAACATGATAAAGATCTATATGTGTCTCAATTTGAAATCTGCACTGAAACATAATACAAGATTTTTTTGTTGTTAGGATCATCATCATCATCATCATCAAGTGAGAGTAGGCCTTGGTTCGAATGGACAGATTTCCAGACATCCCTCTCTCAGTCTGCCTTTACACTGTCCACTCTACACCATTCTCCAGGATCATCCTTCCCCTCGTGACACTTACTGTATATGGGCATTGGGTTAAGGGGACAGGGACAGGGACAGTGCCAACTCAGCAGTGACAAGGCTCGGACCCCTGACCCTCTGATCAGCAACCCAGAGCCTTATCTACATAAACCACCACTGCCCCATATATAATATTCCATGCGTAAAATATATGACCCATACTGACAAGCAAAGAGCGAAGCCAACAATTCCAGCCTCATACATCAGAATCATACTGTACATACGTCTTTATTCACAGGATTTTGATGGATCTGGAGCCTATTCCAGGAATGATCGACATGAAATACGGCACCCTATACATATATTCACATACTGATTTCCACTTAAGAAAAATTAAAATACTCAATCAACTGACTGCCGTGTTCCTGGAAGGTTAAAGGAGACTGGTAAGCCATAAGGAATCCGGTGTAGACATAGGAAGAATATGCATAACTATACACAAGCAATAGTTTGAGCTGAGCATCCAACCCCCAGACCCTGAAGATGTAATGAAACAACGGTACGTCCGTGCTGTGGACACTTTAATTGTCATTTCAAATAACTACTTTACGTAAATGTATATCTTATAGAACAGTTTAGCATTTAAAGACTAAAATACTTTTAAGTCAATCACTTGTCCCAAAGGGGTCAAATTATAATGGTATACTGTAACAATGGAAAATTATTCTGGTAGTCATAAAAAGCTCACAGTGTAAGATTTGGAGTTTACACCCATCTAATCTGCTTTCACTGCGATTATATATCAGCTGCCAGTTTTTTTTTTTTTTTTGGTTAAGCAAGTCAAGAAAGAATATTTATTCACCTAAGATAAATGTTTATCTCGAACCCCTTGACTTATCTGATTAGTACCAATTTCCGAAGGCTGATGAATGAGACTGCTGTCATTTTGACCCTGCTTAACCTCTTGATTTTCTGGGTTCAAGTCCAATTAACCTTTTGGAGTGATGTGCCAGTGAATGTACCTCCCAGTCCAGTCAATAAGACCCAATAGTAATCATTTCATTTTCAGGTTCATCAGAGGGGCTTCGGCCCCACCTCGGTCAACTCAATCAAACACAGTCATTCATCAAAGTTCAACAAGCAGCAGCACAAAGATGGACGAGATGTCTGCTGTCAGAGGCGTGTATATCAGACATGTGGTGTGTTAATCTGTAATGGGGAGAATCCAGTGTAGTGGATGTTTATGAACAGTGAAATAATAATTAAAAAAAAAAAGCATTACTCTAAAAATATGGCAGAAAACTTAATCAACAATTATTGTATATTTAAAAAGAAGAAAAAAAATCACAATTTAGGTTAGCATGATCAGCCTCATTTATAGATACCAGTGTTTTATTTTTCTACTCTTTAGAACGACAGCAATAGCAACCAAATATACACTTCAAATTTAAATTATTATGATTTGTTTGAGCTCATGTTATGCGTTTGGCATTTTTCCCAAGAGTATGATTGATCGGATTTGGCAGAGACCTATTTGGTAAAGATTTATTGATGTAGACCTCCGTTCATTATAAATAAAGTTGCGAGATTTAATTAGATCTGACAAATTATAAAGAAAATGAAGCGTGAGCTATGATAATCTGGGATAAGTGTGCCAAAGGATGAGAAAAAAAAACCTCTTCTTAATTTAAACCAAAAGGAAAGGTGACTCACATGGTTTCTGTAAAATCATACACATTGCAAATATAACATCCAGAAAAGAAAAGGCCTGATGGTGTGCTAAATCTATTTTTTTTTTATTTTTATGAATTGATCTGCATTTCACAAAGTTATATCAACCTTAATGCACTGATACAGATAGACAACCTTGTCCTGGGCTGCATCAGGGGTTAGTGCTGAGGCCGATTAAGATTGAAACAGTCACATAGTTAGCCACTGTTTCCACCCCTACACCCAATCAAATTGAAGTGAGCCCATCTGTTGTGTATTATTTTTTTAGCCACCTCTACAGACCATGGATCGAGTGAGGTCTGAGCATGCAAATTGATAAAGAGCCTTAGCTCTACCTCCATGAAGCAGGCCACAAGTCAGGCAGGTCTCTTGCTGTGTGCTAACAATGCACCACTGGGAGGGCAAGCTGCGGCTGCAGGCGAAAGAACGACTGTCTCCCTTTCATGTGCCACATGGCTGGAGTCTGAATATGGGCCATGAGGGGCCTGTTAATACCATTGTTCCCTCGAGCAGCGACATGCATCCTCACCATATGAACTATACTCAAGTAGCTAGTCCCTTTTCCCTCCCCTGGTCTTAATTCCCTGGTGGCAGATGCACTTTTATTCCAACAGCCGTCTTTTTAGTCCTTCATTTTGGAGCTCAATAGGATTAGAGTGCAGGGCGTGGGTTTGTGTGTTTTTCTCATTCAAACATATTTTGTTCCACTTTAAGAACTTAGCCCATGGCCATGTATTTAAAACATTGATATACTGTAGATCAGTCAAAAAGGAATATAATAAATGTTTATTCGTGTTTGCATTTTAACTCAAGTAAAAATGCAGTGAAAGCAGGTCATTCTGTCGCCAGGCGCAGGTTGTAAGTTTTATTATCAGCTCAAACCTGTCACTTGTTTGCTCTCTTGTTTGCTCGCCACCAAACGCCATTGTCTCAAACTAAAGCCAAACAATAGCTGTTCGTCTCATTTACCCGTCATACATAATAATGGCACAATCACCTTCTGATCACACAGACGAGATGCCTTTAAATGACAAAGTCCAAGCAATCCCATATTATAAGGAAGCCACCAGCATTGAAACCCCATGTGTGTGTCCCTCTTTTTCATGCATTGCGTGCTGCTGCAAACAGTTGTGACCATTGACACTTGGATAGTCTACAACTTTATGACTCTAGACAGCTGACTCATTTTAAAGACAACAGCAAGTACACTCAGATTAGTGAGCGTCAGTCTGCCACTATGACCAATAATCTTATGAGAAATGTTCAAGAATTTAATTACGGAAGTAGATTTCATACAAATAAAGTGATAACCATGTAAATTGCCATACAAAACCACTTATAAACAGCAAAATAAAAATCCCCATATGAAACAGATGTCAGGATTTTCTTTAAAATTATTTTTCAGGAAAAATAATAATCGAAAAATAATGATTGCAGCTAGGTTAAAACTGGTGCTTTAATTGTTATTGCAAATCCAGAAATAGCAATTATATACAAGAAAAAGATATAAATACCATATCCTGTGGCCTAATTGACCCTTTTTGTAGTTACTATACGAAAGAATGTGATGGATTTGTGAATGTACTTGATGATGCACAGACAATAGACAGACGACCTCTGTGGCATTCTGGTCATGCTTTGTATTTGTTCTAGAATGAAACAGGTTCAAATCTGAAGGACTCTTTATGTTATGCCTTATGCCCTTATAGTCCCCAGCAAACAATAAATAAATAAATAAATAAATCCCATTGATCCTCAGCAACAGTAATAAAATGAAGAACCGGTATAATGAAGGATTTCTCCACAAGCAGAACCAGTGGCCATTAACCTCTGCCTCGATGAGGTCTGGGGAAGATCAGCTGAGTAACTGAGCAAATCAACTGCTGAGCATATTAGTGGCCGGTATAAAGAACAGGAATGCTCGCTCCTGAAGACCTGGGATAACCTTTGATTTCCAGGGATGTAACATCTGACTCAGTTAGGAAATTTATCATGTTTCAATTAGAGTCTGGCTAGCAAACAGGACAGGTGGCCATTCTGTCCCTTTTGACCTTGTTTGCCAGGATTATCTTAGGTTTTTTGTGTTATATGAGATTAAATTATGACTAATGTCCACTTTTTATTTCACAGTGGCCACGTGCCAGTAGTGCCAGAAACATGTTAGGGTTGGATTGTACTTTACTTGTTGTATAATGGGGTGTTTTGTTATAGAAACATTTTTGTTATAGAAACTTATTATATAAATGTAGAGGTATCTTGATAGTTGATAGTTTAATGCTATAATGGATAGATGTTTAAAGCAGTGAAATATTTTCTTTTACTTAATATTACTTATATGGAGCGTTCAAGTCAAAATGGGACTTTTGAATGTGAGGAATAACAGAATACAGTTATGAGAGTAGAACCTCTCAGGCATTCCACTCGGTGAAATTTCACATGAGTGACTGAAGTGGACTCTAAGCCATCTCAGCCGGGATTGTCATTTAAAGACATATGGCCTTCTTTAAATTGTTTTCAACATTCAAATGTTTTCCTGAGGCCAAGAGTCTGGTCAATGTCAATCAGTTTTACAGTACACCTTTGTACAAGAGAAATTTCATTACGAGTCAAAGTTTGACTTGAACAGCCTTATACAGTATGTTACATCATTGTTACAATGTGATGTAGCCTCTTGTTTATTTCCTCCTTAACAGCTATTGAGACAGTTTGTCATTTCATTTGCCATGAAAACCTACTGGTCATAATGCAGTGCTGACACTGGAGACTCATTCCATAAATATTTTTTAAAATGTCTACTTACAATAAACCATATAAATAATTATACAACTTTGATAATGCATATTACTAAAATTAGTTTTCTTTTAATACTTCTTAATATGATTATTCCATATTCTCCATACAAGCTGATGATGATAACAGTATAAGGGTCTTATTTATAAAATTCTCATTTTGAAATTACAGTTAGAAGCCTCAAAAACATAAAATAAGTCTGTTTTTGTAGATAAATCACAAGTTTCTGGTAAACTCCTAACACTTGTGTATGCTGTGCTTTTTGTTGCATTTGGCTCTAGACATCTACCTACATGTTTTATTACCGGATAGGGGCCCAAGCACTTATTTACAGGAATGATTGAGATGTGTCCAAATAATCAGGAGTGTCTTATTTCTCCCCTCCCATTAATCAGAGGGGTAACAGAGACTTGCTTTCTGTGCCTAAAAAACAAATGGCGAGACTGCCTAGAAGTGCCTCCATCCTGCTCAGTCATTGAGACTACATAGGTGGGGTTAGTAATGTTCTCATGGCCTACTTGGCATGTCCTGCGCAAGCATGGACACATTTCAGGTCTCCCCGTCCCCCAATTGTTGCCTTTATCAGGTAGACGTTTAAACACCGACCGAGAGTTGACAGACATATCCTTTGAAAGCCGGGGAGGATGAGAGATAAAGACAAAGCGGCATTCTTTTTTTCAGCTCCCAGTATTCTTTGCTTACACAATTGAGAGAAGAGTGTATGGGTAAAGGAGGTGCTTTCACAGCTGAACGTAGAAGGAGTTTCTGGATATTTGGAAGGTTTACAATTTTTTTCCTGGTATGAGTAACCAAATGGGGGTATCTAGAGTATATGCATATATCTATAACACATCTATAACCATATATCTATAAACACTGCTGAGCTGAAAGATGTGTAGCTTTAGGTTTAATTCAAATGGTTGGAATTGGAAATTGGAAGCCTTCTAGACCTTTGTTACTCCTTATTTCGATATGTACCTTGAAAAATCAGATGTTTTATAGAAAAAACAGTGATTCAAGCCAAATCTGAATGTCCCATTTCTTAAGAAACTTTATGTATTAGCTTAGAAATAGTTCCTAATAGTAAGTAGTTAATTAGCTAATAGTTAGTTATTTATATAAGTTATTTGCATCATTAAGGAAAATAGGCATATTAGAATTTCTTAAATAAATATCACATAGAATTATCAGAGTTTTTATATCTTGTTTTTTAACAGTATTTTTTCATGCTATGTTTTTAGGTTGTGATTTAAAATGACCAATACCACTACATATACTAATAATAACCTCTGCTATGTATTGTGTAACAAGGTTGCCTAGACTTAGAGCGTCTTTTACCACTATGAAATGTAGAACATTTCAAGGCCCTTCATATTCTTAGACTTGTACATGTGGACTTCCATCTCCAATTCAGACAAAGATTTTCATTTGGGTTTAACTCAGGACACGAAAAAGTGTTTCCAGGTATATTTGTGCTGATTTAAATGTTTGTTTACACTTATTATATTGTTGAAAGATCTTTTGAAAGCCAAGCCATAACCTCACACCAGAGGATACGAGGTTTTGTGCTGAAATAAATGGTACTTAGTATAATTCTATCTTATTCTTATCAGTCAATACAAGAGCCCCTGAGCCCTGAGCTGCAAAACTGACCCAAATTTTCAATTATCCACCACTATATTTTGGAGTGGGTATGAGGTCCTTTTACTTGTATTCAATGCTTTTTTAATAAACATATCCATGGTGTTCAAGGCCAAAAGACCTGAATTTGGTGTCACTGGAAATGTTTTCTTCAAGCAGTTTTTACAGCTTGTTGTTTGGGGTTGTTGGATAGTTGAAAATTGAAACTATGAAATTTAAAATCTAACACTTTACTTTTTAAACTTTATCTAACCTGTCAATGTCAAGGACCAACCAATAAATTCTAAAACTAATTCTTGGGCTCCTTGTTTGTGAGAGCAGAATACTTCTTTATATTTCTTTATACACTCTAAATAAAAATGTAACTATTAAACAACAGTACTTAGGTATAATTAGAGGAAAATAAAAGTACTACATATGAGAAATATTTCCTAAAATGTATTTCTTCCCCACAATTCTTCTGTAAATAGAATTATACTTTTCATTATCAATGGTTATTGCTAACTGTCTATATTCTGGAATGATGTAGATGTTAATATGTCGATTCGTTATTGTAAATCTGTAGATATAACCAGAAATCAAGATTAAATGAGAAAAACTACAAGCCAGTTCATTCATACTTTACCACAATAGTGCTTTTTTATATTTAGTACCTGGAATGTATATTGAGGCTTCTTTTTCATTTGAGCGACTTCACCTTGCTGAAAGCCTTCTCTTTTCATTTACTCATTTTTACACGTGGGT
This sequence comes from Clarias pachynema, assembly GCA_030014365.1. Taxonomy (NCBI): domain Eukaryota; kingdom Metazoa; phylum Chordata; class Actinopteri; order Siluriformes; family Clariidae; genus Clarias; species Clarias pachynema. Next base: position 16,659,353 of record JAQMYL010000014.1, on the reverse strand, counting down.
CCCACCTGCCAGACCACCTGCGGATTACTAAAAGGAATGTCGGATAACAAAGACCATATTGCTATCCACCATTTATCTAGTTTGGTGCTTTCAGTCTTTTTATTCATTTATTTTTCTCACACATAAAATACCAGCTAGCACACTTTTATTCACTTTCACTCTTGTTCAGAATTTTTTTGTAATTATAAAGAAAGAAAGAAAGAAAGAAAGAAAGAAAGAAAGAAAGAAAACTTGTTTTAAGTTTTAAATGTGCTGATCAACAAGTACAGATGTGGACGCATCATACCATGTACTGTATATCAGCTGTTCTATAGAAATCAGTCCTTATTCACAGTTTCATACTGTAAATTTTAAGTTACGTTGAAATACAGCTCTATGCAACAGTCTTGGGCCGCTTCTCATTTCTTCATATTTTTCTTCCATAGAGACAGAATTTCTTCAATTTTTTAATGTCGTCTTGACGAATAATTTTTTTTAGCTCTCATTTTCAGCATTTTCAGTTCATTCCCTGTGCCTTAGCAGATTCAGAGAAATGTTCTTTGTTTGCTAAACAGGCTACAAAGTGACCTATTGATTATTTAAGTATAATTTAAAAAAATAATAATTAATGCACAAATCAGTGAGAAACAAGTGCAGATGATGACAGATGATCAGGCCGGTGATTAGTTCCCTCTGATTTCTGAATGCTGAGTGGCCTGTCACAGTAAAACATTTATTATCATTTCTTTCATTTCTTAAACTTAATTTAATTTAATATGAAGAAATGAAGGGTGGCTCAAGACTTTCGCACAGCACTGCACTTATTACCTTTTTTGTGTGACTGATTTTTAGAAAAAGCCATTTGGCAGAATTAGCCAATGTTCAATTGATTTGTACTCCTTTTCAGATGTTGTGCAAAATTGGGACAGGAATCACAATGATTATTATCAGCGGACAGTAAAATAAAATGAGGGTGTGCCAGGCTTGTATTTTTACCTGAAATAAAATCAATCAGATATGCAGTATATCCAACATAACTGAAAGTTTCACTGGCCCAAAGCTTGATGTTTCTTGGTTTAGGTTTAAGGTGTGTTTTTTAAAAGTACTTATGCACTAAATATTTTTTTCTGAAATCTGGCAAACCTGTTTAATGATAAATCTTCACTGTACTGTATGATGTCACCTGTCAACTGCCTACTAAGAGGTTACTCTAAACATTCACTGTCGCATAAGTCAAGTGTGTCTTGAGTTAAATTTGTATGTGTGTCTGCACCACCATCTACATTAATAATAATAATAATAATAATAATAATAATAATAATAATAGTTGTTTCCTTTAAAAAAAACAAAAAAAAAACAAAGAGGAATTTCTTAAGCTACCAAAAGACCTGTACATATTTCCTCCATCTGAAACGCCGTATCCTTCAGGTCTTATTTCTTTGAGCAGTCAAAGTTGGCAATGTGCTTCCACCTGAATGCCAGAAGACACAGAGTCACTCCTGCTTGAATGGGATGAGACCCACATTTGGCTCCACTCCCAACTTGCCTTGTCCAAGGGATCGAAGGACTCAAGGTGCTTTCTCTAATCTGCCTAGGTCACTTTCTCTTTCTATCCAAGATGAAAGGAGAGAGCCCCCATCTACTGTAGCAGGTTACACCAGCAAGATGGATGTCCAAAAGTAGCTACAATAGCACCATGTGGGGAGGGGCCACTCTGGATGATTAGTCCAGGTCAGCTTGTGAGCCTACGGGGTGGTTTGGCCTTTTGTCTGTGGCCCCAGCAACTGATACACACAACCTTCCTACAAGCTCAGCAGATTGAATCTGTCAGGGTCTATTAAACAATGACACCAAGGGCTTGACCCTCACAGGACATGTCAGTTTTTTGCCATCATTCAATCTACATTTAATCAACAACCGTTGATTCTGGGTTTGTTTACGTTGCTTATGTTGGGACAGTTTGTGCTGGAGTAGCCATGCATCCTGACTCTGCTGCTACAGAGGTCAGTAGAGGTCAGCTTTCACAGCACAGCAGGGACTGTATAGAAGTCCTTCAGCATGATCATCATAGAGTCATATATCATGTGCGTGTATGTGCACATGGAGGCATTGTGGCTGCGAGAAGTCAGCTTTCATTCCATTTTAAGACATATCCATAGCTTTATGAAAAAGGGGTCACCATTTGTCTTTACCAGAAGGGAAATTAGTCAGGTGTGCATGCCATCGTGAGCTTTCATGCTCTCAGAGCCCCTGTGAATAAAACATAGGCTATGAGTAATATTGCCAGGATCTGGCAGTGACTTATGCAAGTTCAAGGACTTTTATTGATCGGTGAGCCATGCTTAATCAAAGTCTATCTTCCCTACCACTTGTAGTGATTAAATAAGTCAGATGCTCTGATATAAAGTCTTTGACTTGTTCATTGCTGCTGAATTGCTTCTGCTGCACTCAGCAGGACAAATTCTGTTTCCATAAAAAAGAAAGACATCAAACACCTTTCCTCAAAACTAGTTGCAGTAATGTTTCTATAAATTATTAGTTTTTGTTGACAGCGCAAGTGTGTTCTTGTACTTCCTACAAAAAGTCTTTATATCATGAATAGTATGTTATTATTTCTTGTTTAGATAATTATAAAATATCAATAGTTAAATTATGTTTTAAATAATCTACGAGGGTTGTTCAAGTCAAAAAGGGACTGTGCAGAATAACAGAACAAGAACAAGAGTAAAAACTACCTTTATTTTTCTATACAGTCCCGGGAGTGGTGGCTCAGTTGGCAAAGGCTCTAGGTTGATGGTATGGGGATCTGAGGATCGGGGTTCGAGCTCTGTCCTCGTGGGTTGCCTCACCCCATGCTACCCAGCATGGTATGCAGTACCAGTCCAAAGCCCAAATAAAATGGGAAGTTTGCATCAGGAAGGGCATCCGGTTTAAAACCTGTGCCAAAGTTGTCTGTGGATCGGATGGTCTGAAGAAAGATGTTATTTCTCTATATAATTTTACTGTGGCTAAGAGTCTCATCACCATAGTGTGCTTGAAGGTTTTAGTTAATGTAAATCGGTTTCACACCTTTATTCACGAGAAATTTCATCAAGTCCCGGTTTGACTTGAACACTCTGATTTTTTTAAGGTTTCCAAAGTCGCAAGTATGAATTTGAATGTTGAATGAATGGTGGAGGATTTACACAGGAAAACCTTAAGTGCAAAGTAATGTATGAATAAGATGCTTTTTTTATTATTTGTTCTAGATAACAATGTCGAGATCAGCTCTGCACCTGAGTACAAGACGTCATACTCTACACACACATACACACAGATGCACCGTTACAGGTAAGATGTATTTAACATCTATTAAAGATACAGTTTGCACACAAAATAATTTGCACGATATATAATTACAATGTTATACATTTTATAAAACATCAAAAGAAATTAAAACAAAACAAACAAAAACAAAAAAATGTTTGTGTTCTGAGAACGAATATATAATTTATCAATTCCTTTTCATTTTGGTAAGTGTAGAATGTTCTGTTACCTTGCACACACACACACACACACACACACACACACACACACACACACACACACACACACACACACACACACACGCGAGAGTTTGGCCTGGGAAGAATGTAAATAATTCTTGTTCCCATGTAAGAGATGCATAGTTGATCTATTAAATGGACACTTGATATTGTACAGATTGATCCAGTCGAGTTTCTCTCATGTCTGTGGCGTGATTCTTGATTGACAGCTTTAAAAGAGCTGAAGCCAAATATGCCTGGGCAGCTTCCTGAGAGATTTCAACATATCTGATCAAAGGCGACATTGCAGGCAAGTGTGTTTTAGCGTGTGCACGCACACACACACACACACACACACACATACACACACAGAAAGAGAGAGAGACAGACAGACAGAGAGAAAGATTATAGTTTTACTTTGTCATGTAATATAACTCGAATCCTGTATAATCACATAAAGAAGTACCGATGCTTCCTCTCGTCCTCTTGCACAGATGTTCAGGTGGAAATAAATGTATTATGCTGTTTTTTTGTTTTTTCTGCGAGTGTTACATCTCTGTTTCACCTTTTCATCCTTCTATGTGGGATGATGGTAGTTCATCAGATAATCAAACCAAGGTGTGGGCAATAACACGGCCTAATCAGATTAGATGTCAGATGTTGAAGGAATAGGGGTATTTACACAATGTCGCTCTTTCAAAAGCTGGGCTCAGATTACTCAAACACAGTGACTGTTCATTTGTTTGGAAAAACATTTACAAAAAATATTAAGCCAGAAAAGATGACAGATGAGATACGTATGAGGAATGGTGCTCCAGATTTTTCATACATGGTTAGATACAGTAGAGTACTATTTTAATTATAAAAATATATCGGAAAATTATGAATTGGGAATTAGTACCTAGTACGTACAGTATAGGGTGAGTCTGTACTGTAAGTAAGCGGTGATGCAGGTACAGTAGATACATAAAGTATTTTGGATATGGCATTTTAGTATGTACAGCTTCACACCCAGGTTAGTACTGTGGAAAGTGGTGCTGTAATGCAATAATTATCTCATAGATAATAATGTGGAAATGATTACTTAGTCCATTAGTGCATAGCAACAAAAAAATGAGGGCATGATGTAAAAGAAACTAATCAATGCTAAGATTCAACTTCATTTTATTCAAATCGGTTTTATTTACATAGCGCCTTTAACAGCGGGCATTTCCACAAAACAGCTTTACAGACAAAATATTCTGGATATAAATTTGAAGAATGAAAATGTATACTTTAACAGCTTCATCAATTTTTACCTACTGTACTGTAGCAAGCTAGGAGACAACATCTTCTGGGCTAAAGATTTCCTGGTGGTGTAATTACTACTGTAAGCTGCAAAGAACTTACACTTTTTAAAATGAAAAAAAAAATAATAATAATAATAATCTTCATCTTCTTTGTTTAATAATATGTTTATTATTTAGAAAATCTTGAGTATTTGCTATAGAAGTCCCCATGTACTGTAAGTTGTTCCATAGTAGCTGTAATATATTCAAATGAATTCATAAAAATTGACCCCTTACTGCCAGAGAAACAGTCTTGAGCCACCTCTTATTTCTCTGTATTAAAATGACTAAGGTCGATTGAATTAAATGGCAGCTTGGTGGAGTAGTGATTAGCACTGTGACCTTGCACTTAAAGGCACAAATGTTCCTCGGGTTTGTGTGCATGGAGTTTGCATATTCTTCCCATTCCTGGTGGGTTTCATCTGAGTTCTCTGGTTTCCTCCCACAGTCCATACACAACTATATTAGGCAAATTGGCATCTGGAAATTGCATGTAGTGCATGTAGTGTATGTGCTTGTGTCCTGTGATGAATCGAATCCCCATCCAGGTTGTACCTCACCTAGGACCTCGAGTCCCCTGGGATATGCTCCAGGCCACCTGCAGTCCTGTACAGGGTAAGCATTATATTTGTATTAAATAAATGGGAAACAAATCTTTTGCTGCAAAGTGCATAAAAATAAAATTTAAAGACTAGTTGTTTATGTGACAACCTCAGCGGCAACCTCATTTCCCCTCTCATCTGTTCCAACCACTCAGCATTCAGCAGAATTGTGAATTGTGGGGGAAAAAAACTAAATTATTTAACAGTTACATGAATGCATTTTGTTATTTCTTTTTTTAAACTATGTATTTTAGTATCTGATTAGAACTTGGACTGGGGGGGGGGGGGGGGGGGGGGGGGGGGGGGGGGGGGGGGGGGGGGGG
>JAQMYL010000014.1:16608165-16632807 GCA_030014365.1 Clarias pachynema | reverse complement strand
TGATAGTTTACCTGCCTTTTGTTTATTATTTTTATTATTATTATTATTATTATTATTATTATTATTATTATTATTATACTACAGTTCAATTTTATTAACACATACAATAAAAATAACAATATTATTGTGGCTGTAGTGTAGGCATTAAACATTATCCAACTAAACAATTCGAACTTGTTGGGCTTGAATGTCTTATATTTGCGATTCATTTAATGAGCATGGAATAAATTGTGACAGGGAGTGCAGTTCATCGACATGGGTTTGTTAGTTCCTGTTATCATTTAGACTATAAGTAGTCATTCCCTCAAATGTTTTTTTTTTTCTTGAAGTTAATTAGACAAAAAAAAATCTATCTACAACTATGACTAACCCGTGGTGCAAAATTAATGACTATTATAAAGCATTGACACTTAAGACTTTTTTAAAAATCATTTTAACAATTTAATATTTTTCTTTGTTAATTGATATTTTTTTATTATCATTATTTGCCTTAGAATATGCCATATAAGGGCTTATATACCAAATATTAGCTGTTGCAATAGGCACAGTAACATATTAGAACATGTACAGTCAAGCAGTACCACAGAATAGCGTTCATCCCATCATCCAGAGATTGGAAGTATAAATTCCAACAATGCTGCAGCCATTTATAGACCAGACTCCAAGGGAGAAAAATTGGCCTTGTCCTGTCAATCACAACAACACTAGCCAATCATGGCTGCCTTTGAGCTCACCCAGGCAGAAGTGGGCGGATAGTGTTTTTTTCTGATGCTTCTGATATTGCACAAGCAGCGGTTTGAAAAGATGCAGTCAAATTGGCTTCAAGTGCCTTGAAGGAAGCACATGATAGCCTTCACCCTCCTTGGTTTGTTTGTAGCTGTTGTAAGGGGACAGTTCTCTGACAGGTGGGAACTGGCCATGACTAAACTATGAAGAAAATCTTGGGGAAAAATACAAAAGAGCATATTAATATAAACCTGTGATTTGAATTACAGCCTGCTGTCAGACCTGCTGTTCTGGAAGAATAATCAACCCTGACCAATCATACCAATCAGAATCAAGAACAGTGCTGTGTGGTTATGTCAATTCTGATCTTATTCTTAATGCTGATTGAGAATCTGTCTAAGGAGTGCTTTCCTCTGTGAAGCTTTACAATCCTGGCACCAGGTTTTAAGTACAGTCAGTAGGAAGACCTTGAGTCGTATACGCACATGTAGCCATGCTTAACACCTCCCACTGTTCACCACTGAGGACCAGTCAGATTCAAAATATTCTTGTTGGATACATGAAGCCCTGTGGATACAACTGCCTGTTTCTGATTAAACATCATTCCTCTTGTTCTCTGTTCCACTGCCTGCTGCGCTACTGTAGATTAGCTCTCAATCACAGCATGCCCATCCAGCACTCTAATAACAGTAATCCTGTATGAGGATTCAGAGCTGAATAAACTCAGAACAAGAGTGATCGTGCCTGAAATGCATTTAAGAGGGCATTACGGGATGGAACTACAGTCCCTTCCAAAAGTAATGGATAGCAAGAGCAGATCCATTGTTTTTGCAAACATTTGGGTTTGAAATCAAAAGATGAATATGAGTTAATAAATAATTAGATAATGGATGAATTATCATTAACATGGCACCATGTTAGTTTGAACACACCCATTTTTCAAGTGATCTAAAATATTGGAACATGCAATTGACAGGTGTTTCCTATTTCCTAGCTTAAATAATGGAAAGTTCTGAATTCCACTCTTGGTTTCAGCCCTTGGATTCACCTGGGAGAGTTTTTGTTGTTCCGTGGGAAAAAATCAAGCTATTTCAAAGCTGAGAGATTCAATCAGGCATATTGAACAAGCACTGGACATGACCAATACAACAAATTCAAATGTCCTGAGAAAGAAAGAATCCATTGGTGTACTAATTACCAGCAAAGACTGAACCCAAGGAAAACAATAGCAGCATTTGATTACAGAAACCTTGTGAGACAGACATAGAGAGCCAATTTGGGAGGAACTTCATCATGTAGCTTGACAACGACCCAAACCCACTCTCATCTCAACACAACAATCGACTTAATCAGGGAGAAAAAAATTCCGTTTCCAAGTCAATCACCAGACGTATTTCTTCTCCTACAGAGAAAACTGAATTGAGAAACCACCAAAACAATTTGAAGAAGCTGAGATACAAGCCAGGAAAGCACCAAAAATGAATCAGGTTACTGATATCAGTGGGTCACCAGCTTGATGCTGTTATTGCAAGAAAGGGATGTATAGCCAAGTATTAATTTATGTTTGCTTGAACTGATTACCATATTTCAAAAATATCAGAAAATTAAAGTTGAAATTCTGATCTATAATCTTCTGCTGTTGTCATAGTCCAACGACCTCACAAAAAAGGGGTTGTGTATTTGTTTTTAGACAAGTTTTTCATCAAGTTTCATAGTTGTACAAGCTTAAAAGAGTCATATGGGTGGATGCAAAAAAAGAAGCATCAATTAGTACATTAAGGTCATCAGCTACATTTGTTTTATTGCTACATACAGTATCATTCCTGAGCCTAGACCTCACCAACTGAAGCAACCCCAGATCATAACAATGCCTAGAGGCCTGTACACCATGGAATAGGGTAAATTTCAATCACTCATTCTCTAAACCACCTTAAGGTCACGGCAGGCCACACACTATGGGCAATTTAGAAATGCCCATTAGCCTACCCTGGACTGTGGGAGGAAACCAGAGCAGCTGAATGAAACCCACCAAGCATGGGGAGAACATGTAAACTCCATGCCAAGAGACCCAAGGTGGGAATCAAGCCCCAACCCTGGAGATAGAAAAGGACCCTACTGTTTTCCTAAGGTTTTTTTTTTTCTTTTGAGCATGCCTTTTTTTTCCACCGTTTTTTTTTTTTTAAGTCTAAACATAAAATTCCCCACTTTTCTAAAATTATGTCATAATGGTATTGGGATGTTCCCTTTCTGGTGTGACGGGGTGGCTTTTAGTGATGGGTCTTTTTGAACAAATCTTTAACGTGACTCAAAAGAACGAGTAGTCTCAGAGAGTGATTTGTTCATTTTCTACTGGGCGCCAGCGCAAATCATCGCAAAACCTCTGTATGTTATGTACAGGAAACAGAATTGAGCGATTCTTTCTCAATGACTCTTCTACTTCGAGTCGTTTGTTCTTTTGTCACGTGACTCCAATAGACGCTATGCAATGCAATACACAGAAAATAGAATTGAACGGTTCTCAATGAATCTTCAGGTCCCGAGTCGTTCTTTCCTCCCCTATACTCCCATAGATTCAAAAGAATGAACGACTCAGATTGGAAGATATGAGGTAAGATACTCATTCTGTTTATTATAATATGTCCTTAGCTGCATTATAATATTTTCATTACTGGAACTATAGTAAAAATTTGTGTATGTAGACGTATTGGGGGTCTTTTTATTGAAAATGCAACATTTTATTTTATTTCTGACCAAAAGAACGAAATGAACTAAATGACTCAAAAAAGGATTTGTTCATTTTGATGAACAAGATTCAAAGAACCGAGTCACTAAAATGAATCAAACTTCCCATCACTAGTGGCTATGGCGCAGGGTGCTTGGGCCCGCACATTGTTGCTTGCAACTATACTTTATTTTGTTGTTGTAAGCAAACAAATGTGTGATATTGACCATGTTAACTGTGCACTACTGTATATTTCCTCATGCTTAGCACAAGCTTGTGTAGTCCATGCAATGTGCATGCTGTCTCTAAAGAAAAAAATTATATGTTGAATACCAACAAATTCTGAATATTATGTAAATATATTAAAAAAAAAAATACAATAATATAATTTGTACAAAAAATTGTTATGAAAATTGGAAAACAATCCTATATAGAAGTATTTTCACTGGTGGTTTCAGACTTATGAACCCCACTGTATGTAAAACACAACATATCATTTGGTGATACTTCATATGTTGCTCCAAAGATACATTCATAGAGGAGAATCTTGACTCACTCAAGAGGTATTCATTATGCCCAAAAGCCTTAAGAGTCTTCATAGAAACTACACAATAATAGGGAGTCTAAAGAACGGAAGACCAATGGGTCCCTTGATTAGAGACATTGCTTTGAGAGAGATCAAAAAAATGCTTCACTTCAAGCCCTTGCATTTATCTTCATATTCCCCTCGACCTGAGCCTGCAAAAAAAGACACAATAATGAATAAGCCCACATATATGCATCCAGGTGTGCATATCCAAATGAATAGCTGAAAAAGCAGCTTTTCCTTAAAAAAAATAAAAAAAATAAATCAATTTGTGCAGAAAGAGGAGCGTGCACATCATGAAGTAAAATCTTCTTGATGAAATCTATGAGAAACTAGAAACATAGAGAATTTGTGAGTCTCGGCTATCTCCAGTATATTCGCCAGAGGTTGTGTATTCATGTGTGTCCGCAAAACCAGTCCTTCACGGTTGAGTGGGTAGATCTTGGAGGTCAGGATGGAGACACCATTCTTCTCTGTTCGGATAGATATAGCAGGTGTGTGGGACCCAACTGAGACCTGCATGGTGACAAAGGTCATCAAGACTTCACAAACGTCTTGTCTTTCTTAACCACAATCCATTGTCAGGCATTGTGGTGTAAATTGATATGCTCTCTGAACTGCTCACCAGAAGCTGGCCAGGCGATAATAATCAGGAAAGAACAGATGACGCCGACTATATAGTACGTCTATCTGAACAACAAGAGATCATTTTATATTACCTAAATTAGTAAATATTAATATGTTCTGTTTGTTTTCATCCGTTTTTTAGCCTTAGGATTTTATCTCAGTTAAATTGAAAGTTTAAATGATCACAGCTGCCATGCTTTACAACCAATACTTCCTGTTTAATGCTTTCAGTGTCTTGTTTGTTATGGAGTGAACTATAAATGTTCAAATTAGAAAAATTCGAATTGTTCATGAAGTATTGCTCAGTGTGTGATCAATAATCTAACACATTAAGTCGCACCACTGGAGTCCTTTATCACACAGCACAAGTAGTCCATGTTCTACAGGAGTGCAACCTTTGGCCTCGCTCCAATTCCATCCAGTCTAAGGGAAGTTCAGCCAATGCGGAAGCATCACAAATCATAAGTGAGTGAAATGCCATAAATGTGTCATGAAGTGCTTTAATGCACTCCTAATGCACTTCTCCCAACAGCTATAGGAGAGATTTAATAGCAGTGCGACGAAAGGGCACACCAAGCTGCTAATGTAATTCTTGGAATGAATCCCATCTACATATTGCTGCAACTGCAGCTCATGGAAGTCTGGAGATTTTAGGTTTTTATATTGTTTTGACTCCTCCCCACAATGCTCTGAATCAATAAGCAAATTCCCAGACAAATCCTACAGAGAAATGTTTTATTGTGTGAAATAGGAATAAACTTCATCATATACGACAGAACTCTAAGACCATCAAGTGATGTGAGAATATAATCTACTACATGAAATATACTGTATACTGTACAGTGCACTGTATGTTGAATTTTGCTTCACAACATTGCATGTAATTATTCTTAGAGTCAGGCATTACATACTTAAGTTAAATTTTGTTTGAGCATGAGGCTTTGAGAGAAAAAATAACTAAATAACTTTTTGGGGGTCCATTCTATTTATGTATTTATTTTTTGGGGCAGTGATTTTATTTATCAGAGTATTTTTACTCATATAAAAAAATTAATACATTGATAAAAAAAAATTATAAATGTAACCTCTGAAGTCCTAGAACTATCAATTTGATCAGAGTTTGAGGTCATTTGATAAAATTTACCAATGGCTAAACACACTTCAGCAATTGCCATAACCCTAGTCTTATTAACATTACTGTACATACTGTAGACAATCATACATATACTATATACAGGAACCATGGCAACACTTCAATTAATAGATGTGTGTTTAAAATTGTATTGTCATGATATATTTCTAATTATTGGTTGGAAAGCTGTATAAGCTCATTAATAAACAACAAAATTATTATTATTATTATTATTATTATTATTATTATTATTATTATTATCTATACATAAAGTTTAATAAAACTGTAAAGTATAATAAAAACTGTAAAAAAAATAATTATTTGATGTGATGTAGTAATTGGAATTTTTGTCAGTCTCTTTGTGTGTTTGTTTGTGCACACATCACGTACAAACTACTAAACAAATTATAATAGGGTTTCATAGGTGTATTTGGCCAAGTTTGTGGTAACATATAAGCTTTGTTTCATCGCAATCAGTCCTTGGAAAGAAAAGATATGCTACTTTGAAATTTAAATAAAAAACTCCCTTATAATTCATTTTAAAAAAGACCTTGAAAAAAACATTACTTCACCTCAAAATTCAACAGATGACGCTGTACATTTGTTAATTCGTGAGTATGAGTGTGCAATTCAAACCTACTTAATAAACATGATCTCACTCCTTCATTCCGTGCACTTCACGGTAATACATAATAATTTTAGTTTATTCCAAAATTCAAAAAAGAATTTAAAACACGCTTATGTGCGTGCAATTAAATTCCAGTCTAGTTATTTAAATAAATTGATCATCTTAAAACAAGAAACAAACGCCTCCAAGTGCTCGCCCTATCATCCGGAGATCGCTGGTTTGGTTCCCGGGTGATGCTGTAACCTCTCACAGGCTCTCTAGAGAGAGCTAATTGGCCGAGCTCTCTCAGATGGGAGGAATGACAGGTACTTCGTGCTCCCACATTAATCACGGCTCTACAGCCAACCAGGCGCGTCTGTGAGCTCACGCAAGCGGAAGGAGCGGATAGCGCTGTCCTCCGAGTGTGTTACGCCGCCCCCAACGGTGTGTGAGGGAGCAGTTCGAAAAGATGCGGTCGGCTGGCGTCACGTGGTTTGGAAGAAACATGTGGTAGTCTTCGGCCCTCCCGACTGAGTGGTCGTAGTAGCCTTAATGTGGGAGCCCCCTAGTGACGGGGAGGAATTGGAACCGACTAAATTAGGGAGAAAATCGGGGTGTGAAAAATAAATAAAATAATAATAATAAAAAAGAAAAAGAAAAAAGAAACAAACAAGCACAATATCAAAATATTCTGTTTTTATGGCAGGTAAAATTATGATCATTTGGCTGTCGCTATGATTGCCCTGTCACTGTCATATTGTTTTGTCTTTGAAAAAAATTTCATTTTGTTTTTGAATAAATGTTTTTGCCCCCTGAGTAGCGCAGTGGTAAAATGCTCATCTTATCATCTGGAGATCACTGGTTCGATTACCAGATGATGCTGTAGCCTCTCGCAGCCGGAGGCCTGGAGAGAGCTGATTGGCCGAGCTCTCTCAGCGGGGGAGGCATAGTGCTCATCAATCATGGCTCTACAGACCAATCGTGGACGTCTGTGAGCAGAAGGAGTGGATAGTGCAATCCACCGAGTGTGTTGCGCCGTCCCCAATGGTGAGTGAGTGAGCAGTTTGAAAACATGTGGCCGGCTGGCGTCACATGGTTCGAAGGAAACACGTGATAGTCTTCGGCCCTCCCTGACTGGTAGTAATAGCTTCAATGTGGGAGCTCCTAGTGCCAGGGAGGAATTGGATACGACTAAATTAGAGAGAAAAATCTATTTATTTCCTAAATTTAAACAATATTAACATTTCATGTTATTGTACGTTAGCTACATTTCCAGAAAATGATGGTCTGTTATATCGCATATAGTATTGCACTGAATATCTGCAATTTAAGAAAAATAAACCTCTAATAAGCTGGGTATGTTCCAAGTTAAGACTGGTTTGGTGACTGTTTATGTTCACACTTATTAGCTATGCAATAATGTCTATGTGTATGGTAGGCTGGGAAAACCCACCAGATGTTGTTACGGTCGATTTAAGGTAAACAGATTTAAAAAAAATTTTCCTGCTTATGACTTGGGCACTTCGAAGTAAATCTTCAAACCCTGCTTAGACATTCTGCAGCTGTTGGGTTAAATAAAGTGGCAGTTCCTAAAGATGTTGTAAGTGCTAGCTTGCTAGCTAAGTATGCTTTGCTCATGCAGTGAATGCCACACCTCGAACAAGTTGTTGATTAAGTGCAAAAGTTGCAACAGGTGCAAACCTAACAGACCTAGATATTATATACAGATACTGTATATAAATGGTCTAAACACCTGTTCTATTATCTGTGATGTATAGTGTATGCAAGATCTGTAATTGTGACAATGTTCGAATTCTAACCATAAATATAAAACAGAATTGGCTGAATGAATCAATGATTATTTCAACACTGATGTAATAGCAAAGAGTAATCAGTCCAGTCAAGAGCAACAACGAGGCAGATCTGCTGTCCATGGTGTTTACTGTACATTATCAGTTGAAATGCAGACTGTTATGGATAATTTCCATTGTATACATACTCTAAGATCCTTGATAGAAGTGTCACAAACGTTGATTTTCCCTTACTTCATTAGGTAACGAATAGTAGAGATAGGTAGGGCATTTGCTCACAACACGTTGTCAGATGAGGATTATATCGAAATCAGGTTTACTCTAACAGAATGACAACAAATCAATCAATTGCTAACTGGGGTATGTGGTTTACAGTACAACATATAAAGGATACTTGCTCTTTGTTTTTAAATAAAAATTAAATACAGGAGATAGCTGATGGAATTTCAAATCATATGCAAAATGTACATGCAAAAGAGAAATTATTTATTCAGAAATACAGTGCTTTAGTCTTGAGCATCCCTTATTTCTTCTTATGAAATAAAATAAAATGAAATGAAATTATGTAGATTAAATTAAAGGAATAGGGACAACTGTTTTACTGTGACAAGCGCCAAAGTGCCTAAAGATAAACTTAAAAAATTATTTGTTTATGTAACAGCCCTAGCAGCATCCTCATTTCTCTTCTTGTCTTTTCCAACCACTCAGCATTCAGCATGACCAGTATACCAGCCTGATCATCTGTCATCATCTGCACATCTCACTGGTTTCTGCCTAAATGAAAAGGTAAAGGTAGATTTTTTTTTTTATGCTTGAATTATTCATATATTACTGTGTAGCTTAACAAACAAAAAGAATTTTAAAAATGAGAGCCAAATACTTGCCAAAAATTAGAGCCAAATAGTTCTTAAGATAAAATATACAGAATTTGGAGAAATGAGGGGTAGCTCAAGATTTTTGCACAGTGCTGTATATATGATAGGATCTGTTCAAATCTGACCATATACAGTACATTTTACATACAATATTCCAATTATACACCATAAGGCCAAAACACAGTTTTGGTGCTGATTTTATGTTTATGTGTATAATACAAATGTGTGTGTTCAAGAAGCTACTTCTGAAGTTTATACAACATGGAAGTGACCAATCTTGCTTCCCTAAAAATTTCAAGTTGCTACTTTCTGCCGTTTTTCGGAGAGATGATTTTATACATGCCACCAAAATGCCATTTTTTCAGCGTTATACTGTCTCGCTTCAAACAATAATTATTTAAAATGCAAATTATTCATATTTATTTATGAGTATTGATACTACAATTGGTGTAAGCTTCTATAAGCATATTACCTGTAAAAGATTGTTGCTTAAAGTGTGTTTTGGTAAACGTTTAAACAGCACATAAATCTGTAGTGTCCATAACCACGGCAAATTCATGTTGCAATATCTTTACAAATTTTGCATTTTAAAATAATAGAATTTTTTAGGTTTATGTTTTTTCATGTGAAATCTAAATTAGCCAAGTTTTATCTGAATGACAATTAAGATCATTGCAAGATTTGAATTTTAAAAAAGTTACGGACACTACATGAAAGGGAATGAAATTGTATTTAGCAAATGTGTTTCTTTTTATTTGATAAAAATATAAATGTGTACCCATATTTAAAAAAAAAAAAAAAAAAAAAAAAAAAAAGAACTAAATATGGATCAAGAGATAAAAAGCCTTTAAGAAGTATTGTGAAAAATTGTGTTACTGTATATGAACCTATCTGAAAATTTACGTAGTGTATGTTAAAAGAGTTTCGAAACATCATTGGTTAATTTTTTAAAATGGAAGCAACAAGAAATTGTCTTAATAAGACGATTGAATACGGTATTCTAGCAAGTTTGCTATTAAACTCTGTCATCTGCAATGAAAATCATAATTGTCTGTCCACTTCAGGACAAAAAATGAAGCTGTACAGTGAAATGAAAGTAGCAAACTATTTTGTGTTGGATCAGAGGAGTTAAACTGTTGAGGAATATGCTCAGCCATGTGGAGGTGTAAAAGGACATTGTTAGGCTTTCAGGAGTCCCTCGAGTGTACCGTTTTCACACAAGCTGAGCTTTGGCACTTATTTTAATTCTCAAGGCATGTGGCTACACAGCAGTGTTAAAAGGTCAATAAGAATGGATATATTGAGTGTTAGTAGAAGAAGCTACTTCAGGGGTTTCAAATCGCAGGAGTGCTAAAAAAGATTCTGCTTTTAGGATCATCACTTAAATCAATATGCACCAAAGTTTGGAGAAATGGAAAAAAGAAGTAAATGATGATGAATAAGACTGTATAAGACACATGCACAGATACACACCTACACACGCACACACAGTCAAACAGAACCAGCCATCTTGCATTTTTTCCGCTCTGCCTGTCAGTCAAACGCAAGTCTTTTGGAAGTCTATTTGTCCATATTTTGCTCAGCATGACATCTCATTTATTCTCCCTAATCATGATTTCTTTTTTTACACACCTTTCCCTGGCTCGGCAGAGCCCCTACCTTTCCTTTCCCCATCGCTGTCATTTCTGATCTGGGTGGACCCGTTCTGTTCGGGTCAGTGCCTCTGAGCCACACTATTCGCCAGGGGAGCCAAAGGAGGGGTTTACATCTCGGGCCTGGAGTTTTCCCCTCCATTTGTTAGAATGCCAGGTCACTGCACCGCTCCGGTGGCGTAGGCGAAGATAATGGCTCCTGCGCCAGCTCCCACTCATTACGCACTCAGTAGCTCTGACCTTGCTCAGGGGCTCAGGATGGACTCAGTGTGAGGGAGTGTGTTTGGGGGTGGTGGAGGTTTTAGTGATGGTGAACAGACTGGTGATGTTAGTGTGGCCATGAAACATCGTACACCTGATGGTAGTGTCACACAGCTACAGAGTCTGTCCAGGACTCAGTTTCACATGCACAGTGTGTTTTTTTGGTGATAACCATTGCTTTTTTACAACAACAAAAAAATTTGCATTGGTTAGGCATTTCTTATTCTTATTTCAGTTTATTATTATTATTATTATTATTATTATGCTTTTATTGTTCTTATTTGTGTTATTATTGTGTGTAAATTATGAAGCTTGGTTCAGTATTTGGTGAAAAAAATCTTATCTTATCACTAAAAGTAGTAGAAGTATATCAATATATTTAATTGTAAAATGCAAACAGATCATAATATCTTATATTAGATTTAAGCATTTAGCATTTTGAAAGCTTTAGCTTTACAACTTGTTATAACTGATGATATTGTATCTTATGTCATTTTTATCCTGTTGCAAAAAAAAAAAGTTTGTTAGAATGGATCCTGGGCTAATTCATGGTGGAATTCAGATGTAACTGAATATCGTGCATACACAACATTATCTTGTTCATTGTCCTGACACCAAGAATAAAATTCTTCTCCGTAGCAGACATTTGTTCCATACTGTATGCAAATATTTTTGCATATTTTCCCACAAATGTTGCAGAACAGTATTAAATCTGTGCATGATGGTGTACTTTCGGTTCTCTCTCAACATCCGGTTCAGGCTTACGCAGAGCATAAAAGCACTAAATGCCCAGGCAGATAAGCCACAGCAGTAGACCTCAGCCAACTGTAATGCATTAGGCACTTGGGCTCTTAACCTTCCTCAATAACAGAAATATTAGCCAGGCATGTTAATGCTTTTTCTGAGGTTTCCATGGTGGCTGTGCTCCTCGGCACAACGCAACAAAAGGGTGATAACATAACCGTACCATCCGTGTGCTATTAACAAAATGGGAACTAAACATCTCTTTCTTCCTGAATTCGACAGATAATGCCACATGAGCTTCATTATCTACTGTATCTATCTATCTATCTATCTATCTATCTATCTATCTATCTATCTATCTATTCCTGAATACTGTATGTGTGGGCAGCGTTCCCTCGAGCCATTTTGGAAAAGTGTTAGAAAGCTGCAAGAGAAGAGCCACACATTATTCGGAAAAGCTTTGAGGGACAGGGCCGTAATAAAGGTATCTACCTGTTAATGCCATGTTGTTTTTAATGCTAGATCAGTGGAAGTGCATAGTATTTTACAATCGTGTCCCACGCTAAAAGATGCACATCAAAATTTTTGCATTAAAAAAACTCTGACTCAAGTCAAGTGTGATTCACTTTGTATAAAAAAAAAAAATGCATGCAGGATGCAGTGATTTGAAAAGATTTTTAAAAATGTACAATAAAAAGAAAGCACTTCTATCATGCAATTCTTGAGGACTGTGCAATACTTTAATAATGATTTTTGTATATTCAAAATCTTCCAATTATTACATTGTCGGTTGCTTTCTAGAGATGTTTATTACTGCAGAAACATGGCAGCCTCCAATATGGGATCAATGAATTCTTTTTCTATGTAATTATCATTTACCCACTGATTGGTCCAAAATTTTATAATCATAACAATAATATAATAGTGGATGCCATACAGCCTTCAATAACAAGAAAACTGAATTTGGCTAGTGATTTTTTATTATTTTTTTCAGTTTTAAATGTTTTTGATTTGTCCTCTGTATTTAAGATAGCACTAAACAATTGTTGAAATTTATTTTAAATCCATCATCCAGTTATTCTCATCAGCACCTTCTGAATTTTTTGCTGATGTGGCAAAAATACCTGTAATACTCTTCCTGTACGCTTTAAACATTCTGGTCATGCTGTCCTCTGAACCATCTTGTTAATGGAGAGGCGAACTGCTGCTTACGGGTACTTTTTTTCCGTAAAATACTCAGACCAGTCTATCTGGCAAATAACTAAGATACACTATTGGTTTGTACCAGGCCTGAGTATGATTGCCCCTTCCCCACTCACCCACTGGTCCGCTTTTACATTCACGTGTCGTTCCCTAGCTGAGTACACTGTACAGTAGTTGACAGTATGCACCTACATAGCTGGTGTGCGATCTGCTCATAAACATACATAAAAATAGTACAAGAATCATTCATTGCACTGTGCAACCATCTTACCTGTCATCCTACTTAGCCATGGTCCTAAAGTGAAAGCTGTCACTGAGATCACATCTGTAAACGAAATAACAAAACCGGAAAATAAAATAACAAAAACCAATAACAAAATAGCAAAATTTAAAACAAGACTGAAAACAAAATGAAAAATCCCAAAACAAAATAACAAAACCGAAAACAAAACAACAAATTCAAAAACAAAAAAACAAAACCGAAAACAAAACAACAAATTCAAAAACAAAAAAACAAAACTGAAAACAAAACAACAAATTCAAAAACAAAATAACAAAACCCGAAACAAAATAATAAAATCGAAAAACAAAATAACAAAACGAAAACTAAATTACAAAATGGAAAACAAAATTAAAAACAAAATGACAAAACAAAATTAAAAATCAAAAAACAAAATAACAAAACCGAAAACAAAATGAAAAATCAGAAAACAAAATAACAAAACTGCTAACAAAGTAACAAAACCGAAAACAAAATAACGCATTCAAAAACAAAATAATAAAATCCTAAACAAAATAGCTAATCAGAAAACACAACGACAATTCAGTCAAACTGGAAAAGATTTTGCTATGCCACCATTCACAGCTTCACAGTCATGTTTTGATCAAATTTTTTTTTATTAAAGCTACCCCACAAAGGGTAGGGTAAAAAATTTTAAAAAGTATAATTTGCCAGGTTAAGTGAAAGTCTAAAATTGGTAAAATTCACATCTTGCATATGAATGAATACACACACACACACACACACACACACACACTGTAAAAGGTGAATGATCAATCGATTCAAATTACCAATTCTATGATCATGATAATTTACTATTGTCTGACAATAATACTTCCATACTTCAAGTGCATGCCTGCTCCTAAAAAAAATTAAACACATACAGAGAGATAGGGGGAGAGAGACAGAGAGAGCAAGAGAGAGAGAAGGAGAGAAAGAGGGAGATAGAGAGAGAGATGCACAAAGCTACAGCTATTATTCCGCAGCAACCCCTGTGCCTGTAACTGTCTCTTATTGTTGGCCTTGTAGAATCTCTGTCATCTTGCCTTTAATAGCTGAGATCAAATAGGTGCCTGCTGGGAAGAGAATGTCCTCGGGCTCTGCACAGAACATCCGCCAGCTATTTAGTTCAATTCAATTTCAATTTAATTTCATTTGTATAGCTCTTTTACCAACAGATATTGTCAGCAGCTTTACTGAAATCTGGGTCTAGACCTCTAATGAGCAAGCAAAAAATGACAGTGAAAAAAAAAAAAAAAAAAAAAACCTCACCAAGAAGCTCACTGAGACGGCTCTTAAGAAACCTTGAGTGGAGTCAGGCTCAAAAGGGAAGCCATTCTTCTCTGGGTGATACCGACTAGCGGGATTTTGATATCACGCCCATGAGAAATGATAGCAGCACATTTATACAGACAGTTATACACAGGATGGGAAAACAGGACTGGCTGCATTAAACATTTACAGGATATTGGGAGTGAGTAGGGTTTCAGTGTAAGCAGGGCTCATAAATACAAATAAGGTTTGAGTTCGCTATCTACACAGAGAGCATATTTTGGTTGCAGTTGATAAATGCTTGAAGTTATTTATTTTTACTTGCTGGGGAAAAACAGGACCTTCAGTAACCAAAAGAAAAACATACAGATATGAACTACTATAGATGCTGGAGCAGATATTTTTGAGCCCAGAATATAGATTCACTCAATCGCCATAGGAGTTATTCTATAATATATTGTGGGTATGTTCCATATCTGCTCATGATAAGAGTATTTATTCTAAATATTCACTATCATCCTGTACACAGGGTCGCGGTGGCTTGGATCCTATCCCAGTAGATTTAGGACACAAGGCGGGGTACATCCTGGATGGGGTGCCAATCCATCACAGGGCACACACACATATTCATTCACACACTACAGGCAAATTAGGAACGCCAATTAGCCTAATCTGCATGTCTTTGGACCATGGGAGGAAACCAGAGCTCAAACATGATCATGCAAAGAACATTCAGAGATCATACAAACTCCATGCGCACAGACTCCAATGTGGGAATCAAACCCGGATCCACAGTGCTAACAGTGTTAACTATTACAACACCATATAGCCTTATTTTAAATATATTCTTACATGTAAAAATATAGTTTTTCACTTAATAAAGGTGAAGCATGTTATAATATCACACAAACATTATGTGCATCATGTGCTTCCCTTAGCTTTAGAATTATCATAATGTTGATATTTTGACCATTTTTACTGTGTCTGCATTTATAATTTGACGTTTCTTGGTTTCAAAATAATGACTAAAAACCATTAGAGTTAACAACAACTGTTTTTTTTTTTTTTTGTCAATTAAGTTAATAGTAATATGGCCTGTGACTCAAAAAATATTATTCTAATGCCAAGTGACCACCATCATATTATCAAATTTTTCATACATTTTAAACAAATTGAGGTAATTGTTTACTTAATTTTAAAAAATTTATATGTATCTGTAATTGATCATAGTCATTGAGTATATTAATTGACAGTATATTAACTATGTTACTTACAGTGTTATGATTATGGTCTTTAACATTTTAATTTTATTTTTGTTTGTTTAAATTATTAAATTGAATTGTTTATGAAAAAGAGAAGTGCTCAGCCAGGCAAGTCCTAGCACTGAAATTATGAGTCAAAATAAGGAAATTGTCAACTTTTTAGTTTTTAGATCCTTCATGCAGGAGAGAAAGTTTGGAAAAGCAGAGAGAAGCACAAGTTTTCACCAAAATGTATGACTCAGAACTAAATGACAAACATTTTGCAGGACAAAGTTCTGTTAGTTCTGTTAGCTGACAAACTAAACAATAAAACCATCTATAGCCATAAAAAAAAGTTAATAAATGTTTAAGCTTTTCAACTAGCAGATATGTGACACTGAAGGAATTTACTTGTTCGTAAGTCAAATTTGTTCGTAAGTCCAACAAACATTGTCTAGGTACTAGGATACTAACATAGTTGCCTATAAACAGTAAAAAAAAATCATGTTCCATGATCTTAGAATCATGCCAATGGTGAAATGATTCACGTT
This sequence comes from Clarias pachynema, assembly GCA_030014365.1. NCBI lineage: Eukaryota > Metazoa > Chordata > Actinopteri > Siluriformes > Clariidae > Clarias > Clarias pachynema. The sequence continues at coordinate 16,616,517 of JAQMYL010000014.1, read as the reverse complement.
AAAAAAGAAACAATGTCTGCCATCTTTTCACCTCTCTCCATTCTCTCAATTATTTTCACTTTTGTCTCCATTGTAATTGCTTGGTGATTTTTAACAATACCAGCTTCATCGCCGCTGTTTTAACGTTTGCTTCCAGATATCCTGGGATGCATGCTGCATGCATGTGACAATGTACGCCGGAAATGTGATCTAACTCCTGCGATTGAATATGCTCGAATGCATGTTCGTATCTTGAAAATTTGTAACTCGAATGTTTGTACAGTATGTAGGAGGCTCACTGTAATTTGTTCTATTGAGAAAGAACATTGTTTTTGTACATTTTTCTTAGAATTAGAATTAGAATGACTATAATGATTATAAATTTGTTTTCCTGATTTATTTACGTAAATAAATTCATTTTGCTTAGATTTTGTATTTTTTAGTTGGCCAATAGGAAATGCAGAAATGCTTAATGTTTTTTGCTATTTAGATCAGATAACATTAAAAAAAAATGGCTTAATAATCAGTAAGTCAGAATGTACCTTTCTATTAGTATTAGTCGGTGTCCATAACACTTGTGTCTACGATGAAAATATATATTCTAAGCCTCAACCACAACAGGTAGGACTTTTTAGCCCACTTATTCAAATCGTTTATCATTGATTTTTTTTTTTCCAAACTCATTGATTTTTTTTTTTTCCAAACTATTTGCTCTAAGAGTCTGGTACATTTGGTGAAGTGTGAAAGCTGTTTCTGAGCCTGAGCGCTGTGCAGAGAACTGATCACTGCGTGGCCCTAAAGTATTGAAAGCAGTAATCCGGGGCTTACTTTAACCGAACTATAAGCATCAGGTACAGTATGGAAGCTATCTGCCCTTTCTGCTGCATAAAGATTGAAGTGATCAGTTCAAATTGTCAAGTTTAAAAAACATTTTAAGTTTTATGACTATAGGGAAATTTCTGTTATGGACAAAAGAATTTAGCATTTAATTGTCGCAGAAGAATTGTCGCATTTTTGGTTCTTTACGCACGATGCGAAACTGTTTTATTACTTTAGCAACTTGTCTTATAGCCTAGCGGTCTGACTGCATTATGCACACGTGGATAAACACATGATCTGAATAAATGAATGCTTCTAACAATGCAACCTTCAAAGTAAGACAAAAGTGTGGGCCGAACCCACCTCTGAGACATCGTGCCCTTGTCCCTGTCTTGCAGTGTGCTTGGCTTCATCCATTAACAATGATGTTTGGCCTATTCATAAATGAATGGGCCAGTGTGAAATTCTGATTCGTTTTTTCCTCTTCTTCCTCTTTCTCTTGACGACTCTGTAAGCAGAATAGGTCTGCTCGACAGACAACCCCCCTCTGGGTTAGAGCACTTGATTAATGAGCTGGAAAATGCTTTGCCTTTTCAGCTGATTAAATAAAATTGACTAGATTTTTTTTTACATTTTATAATAAAGTGAATGCATGCATGGTTGAAGTGACCTGCTGGAAAATAAATGTTCACTCTCAGGGCAGTATCTGTATTTTGTTGCAGGCTTCAGAGCGCAGTGCCTCTTCATGCAGAAGAAAACACTCTGTCGCCCACTGATGACAGTACCTGATGTCCAAATGTGCATCTCGGCACAGGAACATGAAAACCTCGCCAGAAAAGCGTGATTTTTTTTTTTTTCCAGAAGTTTTCAATTTCCCATTACGTTATTGACCACTGGGGCATTCTGCATTCAGTTCCTCTGCTGAAGGGGAAGAAGGTATTTGAATGAGAAATAATAAGGTTTTTGACAAGGTTGTCAGGTTGTTTTTATGCGTGTCATGTTAGAGTTGTTTTCATCTTTTCTTTCTAAATGATACATTTGATAAAGAGGGACACGGCTAACCTGGTAAAGAAGCAATTCTTTGGACTGTTGACATTACAAACATCGTGCTTAGAAAAACAGTTCTTTCTAGTGTCCTTGATTCAAAGTTGAATTTAATCGAATTACGTTTTTATGAAAGAAAACAGCAAACAAAAATATTTTTTGTGAAAAATCAACTGAAGTAAATCTTCAAACCTAAGGGCTGCAATAAGAATTAGAAAAGGTGAAACATCAGTATGCAGGAATGCTGCAATAGGAAGCTGATCAATGATGGGGTGGTGTTAGGCGGCTTTATTTTCAAATAACAGCGCATCCTACGATTTATTCTTCTTATACTACAGCGATTCTAAGAATTTTACCATGGCATACTTTTTTAAAACTTATGGAACAGATATGGACCAACTGTTGGACAAGTTAGTTCACATTATAACTTATAGTATAACATTAATACATATTAGAACATGTACTTTAATAAGAAAAATATTATAGCCAAATCCTTTGTCAGAAATGCTCACTCACACTCACTCATTGTCTATAATGCTTTATCCTGTATACAGGGTTAGGGGGCCAGTGGCCTTTCCCAGGAGACATAAGACATGAGATGGAGTACACCCCAGATAGGGTGCCAATAGATTGCATGGCACACACCCATACACACACTCACATGCTCATTCACACACTACAGGCAATCTGGGAATGCCAATTAGTCTAATCTGCATGTCTTTGGACTGTGGGAGGAAACCCACCAAGCATGGGTACACACATGCACACAAACCTGAGGTGGGAATCGAACCCAGAGCCTGAAGGTGCCACACGACAGTGCTAATCACTAATCCACCATGCTGAATAATCAGACCTACTGTTTTAGAAAAATAATCAATGCCTTCTGACCAATTCGAATCCATCATTCACATCCATCACATAAGCATGAAATTATTTTGATTTCAAACAGCATATTTATTATGAAATCATATTTATAATGAAAGATCTCTTTACTGTATTTCTAATCTGCAGTGAACCAGGAGCAAATAATTTCATTACAAAATGCAGTACTCCATAACATGGGAGACTCACTGCAAACCCAAACCACATGCCAGAACAAGATTTGGTCATCGCAGCATGTTGTTTTTCTTTTTTTTTTTTTCCTTTTTTTTTTTTTTTGTTGCAGCGCTTTCCTATCAGTGGCACAAATAATTACGGGCCGCTCCCAGCAGCATTGATCACGCACAGAGCAGATCGTTGCGCTTTCCGAGGAGATCTCTCTTCATCAACATCAAACCTGTTCGAGCAGAAAAACTGCAGTTTCCAAATGATGTTTACTCTCGGCGCTCTGATGTCTGTGCTTAGTGATATACCCAGTGCAGCGGGCATACTTCCCTCACCAAGCACTAGAGGGAATGATCTATTGTTTAATGATCCATTGCTTACAGGACACCAATAACATTATGGACCATTTATAGAAAGACAAACTATTCACAAGTAAAACTGTCCCTTTATTTAAGGTCAAGACTTGGTTGTTTAAACTGACTGCGATGGAAATGTACTTTAGGACAGATGAGAATAAAAGAATGGAAATGATGTACTCATGCATGAGATCATTGTATACGAAGTTAGATGGTACAGCGGTGGGCAAAATGTTGAGACAAAAGTGATATTCAATGTTTCAATGATTTCAAAGTCCTTTATTGTCCAAAACCTGCTGGATCCAGCTGGGCATAGAGTCAAAAAGACGTCGGCAGTACTCTGGTGTCACTCGCTCAATCCATGCCTGCTTCTTGAAGGTCATGTACAGAAGATGGTTTCTTGCCTACTTCACCATTGTCCAATATTTTTCTACTTGGTTTCGGTCTGGAGATGACCCAGGCCATGGCTTCAAAAGCTGAATCCCATTGTGGCATAGACAGTTTATTATAGGTTTTTCAGTTAATTAGCACAAATATTCAGATAGGCTAGATCTAATTAGTGACATCACCTATTTTGTGCACGATGCCAGCTAAAAAACATGGCATATGTATGTTGGCTCAATATGACTTTTACCCGTCACTGTAGATATTTAGAAAATCTGTCTCAGTAATCCAACCTCCAAACTAAATCATATGATAAACAGATATTGAGCAATAAAAGCATGATCAGCAATATTTTGACCACAAAGTTATAGTTTGATCACTATTATTTATTTATTTATTTTTCACTCATTGCTGGAAAAAGTTGTGACTTTTTTTTATTATTATTTTTGAAAAAGCAATATTACACAGTACCTGCAATGAAATGAACACCTGCTATATAAAGCAGCTCACCTAAAAATGTTTCCTTACACCAATGATTCATGCAACGCTTCATCCTGTGTCTGTAAACAACAGCCTTTTTCATTCACCTGTGCACTCTTTCCAGGCCTCGACAAAGCCCTTCCTTGGCCGCGTCTGTATTTGAACACATAATGGTAGAGCGAGAGCCTGCAAATGCTGTGAGACGAGGGAATGCCGAGCATGTGTCGGAAAGGTGCTACGAGACCCGCTCGCTTAATGGCATCCTGACAAACAGCTGCCTGTGCGTAGGCAAATATTTATTCAGCATGGAAATCTAACATCACCTGGGCTTATCGCTATATAAACAGCTTATACAAACACGTTAAGGATGACCTGTTGGGTGACAGAGTGCGAGAATGACTTACTTTACTTGCTTTTACAGATAAATGATGTCAAGGAGCCTGTGGATTTAAAGTGTGGCAGTTTTAGATCAAACACACATCGACTGACTGCTAAATTTTGACATTGATATGATAACGTGATATATTCGTCATTTAAATGCTACCGAACAGAGAAAAATGAAAGTGTATTTATCCTTTCATTCAATTATTTATATATTTGCAAGAAAATTATTTTTTAAAAATGAGATACATTTATTGCATTTATTTTCAGATTCTACTTTTGCTCAACAATAAGGGACAAAGAATTTGACCTGGTTGAAATTAATCCCAAATACAGTTGCTCACCAGAAATGCATAACAATACAATAATAATATAATAATATACCATTTATATACTTTTATATTTTGGTACAACTTGAACACAATTTTTTTATTAACAGTGCAATTTTCTTCATGATCACTAACTCTATCTATCTATCTATCCATCTCTCTATCTCTCTATCTATCTATCTGCTATTTACTTTATGATCTAAAATAAATCATTAAAATGAATGCATTCCAGTGAAACTGATCAAAAGAAAAAAAAGTTAACGCTTGTAATGCATTTTAACCCATTTAAGGTTTCACTCCAGGGACTGCTCACAATGAATGTTTAATCCAGTATCACTTTGAAATGACACCATTCATTCAGCACATCATCGAGGTGGTCTTAAAGCATCCCTTAAAGCTCTTTAGCCAGTTTTTTTTCATTAAATCTGCTCGGATCAGGTCATTTTAAGGTCTTACCTATGGCTGCATGTGTGTCCTTATTTGTTAACACGCATTTAATACTTATGAATAATTTGGTGGGTTTAATTGTGTAGAGGCACAAGACTGACTTATTCGGGTTATAATCTTTTTTTATAAATAATGTTAAGGGTAAGGTTACAGATGCAAATCCTTTGTACAACCTGTAGAATTTATCAGACTCTACATATGGAGTGTCTCTGCGTATGTGTGTGTGTGTGTGTGGTATAAAGGATGACTGGTGCTCACCTTCTGTTCTGCTGATCTTACACCCTTCTCCCTCAGGCACTAGCACAGATGCTGCATCTCTGTCAAATGGCCTACCAAGCGAACACCACTCCTCTAATCCTATGTGTAACCAGCATTAAAAATTGGATTCAAGTAGGATAAGATTGGATTAAGCTGCCGGATTTAAAACTACAAAAAAAAAAAGAAGAAGAAAGTAAAAGGTCCATTTATGTTGGAGCATAATCTGCTTTCACTATGTAAGAGCATCAAGCTGCCCAGCAGATGCCAGTCATACTATATACAGATATCCACTGTGCACGTCCGTCTCTTAAAACTGGGAATTTATTACGATTATTGCGTTTTTTCATTTTTATTGTGAAGATTCATCATTCTGATGGCCCTGGATAAAACTTTGCAGAGCAACCTTGTGGCACATTTGACCTGCCTGGTAGCCAGTTGGCCGGAGATCTAAGCTTTTACACTGATTTCCTATTTCTTCACAGTCTGGAAGTAGAGTCGCGGCTTTCTATCACTTTTTTTTTTTCCGCTAACAAAATAATCCAGAATGCTTTTAGGAAATTACCTCTCCCCAGGAAGCAATCTATAGCGCGTCTCTACCTCAAAAATACAATGCAATTCTGTGCGCAATCATATCAAAGGACAGGATTTTTTTTTCCTTGTCACATTGCTATTATTTTTAGGAATTGGAAAATAAATGTCCTGACACATCAAGAGAAAAAGCATCGAGCAGGATGTCATGAATATCAGTATAACTACAATACATAAGGAAAGGATGGTACACTTTCTGTTCATCCATCCATCCATCCATCTAGGACCCTGTGGGACTATGGAGACCAGTGGTGACTATTGTATTCATTCCCACTGGCAATGCCTTGGTGTAAATCCATTTTGTGTTCTTCATGAAATGTTATGGAATAGAAAGTACAGATATAGGATGTAGTGGAGGACATGTCAAAGGTGTCGACACTTGCATTACAACAAAATTATAAGTTGTTATTATTATAATTACTATAAAGTTATATAGGTATAGGAATTGTTTACAGCACTATATTAAATGCATTAGTAGTAATGATCTACAGTATGAATAGAGGATTGATAGAAGTGTCACTGTATAGATTTAAATCATTTCCAAAGTTTGGCTTAGTTCCCCTAAAAGTGCCCTGATGGTAGTGCTATAGGGCAAATCCCAGAGTGATATCTCACCCTTTCGCAGCACTTTCAGCCATGCTCAGAGACCTCTTGGGTTACATCTTAATCCCCAGTTCCCCAATATGCCTTGCATTCGCAGGACTGGAATTACATACATATGTCTGTATTACTGTTCACACAACCTGTCTGCTTTCACTTCCAACAAGCTGCTGAGATGCAGCTCGAATGAATTTCTGAAGTCTAGCCCTGGTGTTGGATGTCATTTATAGTATTAGTATAGTATCCCTATGAAGAATTTAGCCAGTTTGTAGTGTAAGGTGTTAGCTTTTACTGTGCAGAGATATTAAATGTAACTGCAGGGCCCAGAGGAAAATTCTTTTAGAATATAAAATATAATATAAACATAAATAATAAAGGAATTTTAGTTTTAATTGCAAGTTATGTCTTGCAATACATTATTTCTAAGGAAATGATCTGGATTGATAAATAAATAAATAAATAAATAGCTTAATTGTTAAACAAATCAATTAATAAAATATTTTTCTATTATTATTATTATTATTATTATTATTATTATTATTATTATTATTGTTATTATGCTAAGTTTTAAGATAGCTAAGGGCTCTTTTATAATGAAAGATCTAAGAATAATTTTGCTCATTAATTGTACACATGAATAAATAACCTGTAATTTTACTTTATTTATTTATTTATTTATTTTGGCAAACGTAAAGTATCTCCTATGCTTTTTTTTCTCCTGGTGCCTCACTCGTATCCACAGCTTTGTGAGAATACATTAATCCATATCGGCACAATTTAGCAGACAAGCAGCGGCACATGTTTTTTGACCCCAATGGCCACCCAAAAAGGCTGAAGAGGCCAGCTGTCTGTGAGGAACTGGACTCCACAGATTTCACTCTGGGAGCCATCTTCGACCATATGGCACTCATCCACATCTCAGCAGCAGGGTCACTCACTCACACACACACACACACACACACACGCACACATATACACAGGGAGCGAGTATACAGAGAAAGAGTGCAAGAGATCTGCTTTCAGGCTGAAAATGCTGCAGGCTAACACCACTAATCTGTGCCGGAGGCCTTCATGGGCTACTGGATTAAGAACACACGCTGCTTTCCAGGCAGGATCTGTGATGACTCGCGTGTATCTCCATGTTATCATTTCATGTTTTCAAATGCCCCGTGTTTAGATATACTTCTAAATCAAATTGTAAGGTACATCATAAAAAAGAAAGAACCCTACTAATACCACATCATGATCATATGTCTTTTATTTTACTTATCTACTGTAAGATCCCAATTAGTAGAAATGTCACATTTCGAAATCTGAATTGGTCATCAAGAGATTTTGTGCTGTGCTCTCATCAAGTCTGCTAGCTTGTTAGATTGAACACACTAATCAATCTTGATAATGTTTAATGTTAATTAATAGTAGTTAAGAATATTACTTTATACATCTACAGCTCAAAGTTCATTGGCTAGATGCACATTCATCCTGGATGATGATTTCCTAGCAGTTTATTTTAAATTTTTAAATATTACATCAGAAACTTTGATTAAAGACACATTAGCCTATAGTGCTTTATTCTGTTTACAGGGTCGCGGGGGGGCCTGGACCCTATGACAGGAGACTTAGGGCACATGGCGGGGTACACT
>JAQMYL010000014.1:16590126-16604546 GCA_030014365.1 Clarias pachynema | reverse complement strand
TTAAGTTTGTATGGAATGTGAATGTGTATGAATCAAAATGGTCAGTTTGTCCCTGGTGAGCAAGCCGAGGGCGACAGCGGCAAGGAAAAACTCCCTGAGATGGTGTCACTACCAAATCTACCATATAGTTCTGACCTCACCCTCAGCCATTTATACGTGTTTGGGCCATTAAAGGAGTTCCTGGGAGGCCAGTGTTTCAGACATGAAGCAGGCAGTCCGACCAGCGTACTGAGAAAACTTTCTACCCTGATGGTATTCAAGCACTAGTGAACCTCTGGGATAAGTGCATTAGTGTAGCAGGAGATTATATAGAGAAATTAAAAAAAATTAAAAACCGCTTTTATTCTTAGAATTGTGCTCTGTTATTCTGAACAATTAAAAGTCCCAGTTTGACTTGAACACACTTGTATTAGAACAAGAAAATGAATCAACCAGAAAAAAATAAAACAGTGTTGTGAAAAAGCAAATATTATTTATTTCACACTGACAGAGCTGAGTATTTACAGTAGATCCTAGTCAAGCCAGTGTCCACTAATTATTTGCTCTCAGTACTACATGATTTTTTTTTAAAGACTGTATAAACATATACACATAAGAAGCAATGCAATAAAGTGTGTACTTTTCGTGTTACCTTATTATGAGAGGATTCCAAGTAGAACAACTTTCAACACTGCTAAACAAGCACACAAATAATCTGTATAAAACTTAGCATTGCCTGAATGTCAGATTATGTTCAGTGCAAAAGTTTGCACACCCCAGAACTAAATAGGAAAGACTTAAAAATGGTAATTTATACTAGAGTTTGTGCTATTGATGCCACATACTGTAGGAAGACAGGAAATTTAGAAATGTGGATACCCTAAAGGTTTTTTAATTACAGGACTGATGGGAGCGCATATATAAATAAAAATAAAAATATATATATTATTTAATTATTATTATTTAAGAACGATGCAATCTGGTCCAAGAAACAAGAAGGTGAATTCACAAAATTGCATTATATTTTTTACAGCAAGTACAGCTATTGTGTATCACTATAAATACTACATAATAAATCCTACATATAATACTACTACACTATAAATACTATAATAAATACTATTATATATTTATGGTATTATACCAGAAATACTACAACCCACATGTTACATACTATTAAATATCACATGATGTACTGTGACCTCACACCCAGCCATTTTCATGTGTTTGGGCCATTAAAGGAGTTCCTGGGAGGCCAGTATATATATATATAACACAGAGAACACTCCTCCTCTCTGTATACCATGCCAGAGGGCTTTCATTTGAGACCCAAACAGGAAAGACTCCAGCTTGTTGTTCTTCTGCAGCAGGATGTATCACCTAAAAAAAAAAAAAAAACTAAAAGAGGCAATGCCTGCGAGAGAAACGTTTGAAATCCAGTGATGCACAATGAAGATGTCCTGCTTTTGTTCACCTGTAAAGTATTTCAGAAATAGGTCACTCTTGCCACCCTTTGGACAATTTGGATATTGCAGCCAGTCTGTCACTGTCTCGCTCAAGAGGAAACAATTTACTAATGAACAAACACTGCCAAGTCTCCATCCTGCTTTAGCCGAGCAACACTTAATTTCTTTAATTACACAGTTTATTCATTTTCTTTGCTTCAGCACATGCCCCACCATGGGTTGTTGCACAGAAATGTCAAGAATGGCAAACTTCAATCAGAGAAATTTCAGTTCCATTAAATAATAACCAGTGAAGCAGTCGGCGTCCTTAATGAGGAGCGTCACACAGGGTGCCGTGTGTGTGTTTTGTTCTTTAATTGTTTACTTTAGCCAGCAAGCTAATTATAGATTAGTGCCCTGTTTCTTGCTTCACAGTGGGGAGAGCAATTGTAGACTGGAGCTTGGCGTGTCAACAAAGCCGTGAACTACAACATGTACACAAATAACCAGAGCAACATTTCTGCATACACACATACATTTCAATGTCGCGCTCTCAAAAAGGAAGATATATAACGGATTTAATGCTGTAAGTGAATTAGATTCAAGACATTGTGTTCCATATAACAGCATGTCAGAATTGGGTAGCAACATGCTACGCTTAGGTCAAGTCAAGTTTACACAGGTACAATGCATACATTTTCATCCGGGGTTTTTTAAGCTTTAACAGCATTTTACTTGAGTCTCCAACCCAACCCCAGAAAGGTCCACATGACCTTGTACAGGATAAGCTGTGTAGAATAATTATTATTTTATTAATCAATTAATTAATTGATGATTAAATGATGGAGAGAGGTCAGAGGACAATGATCAAACTACTTCAAGCTGAAGGAAGTCTATGGTAAACAAAAAAGGCATCTCAAAATGTACACTGAACCTTGATATGGTTGGGTTTTGTCAGCCCCACATCAGGTTGTACTCCATTCAAACCAAGTACAGGAATCTGAGGTGATAGTTTGAATCAGCTAATCAAAATTTTACTTGGAAACCTGTTTTGTAAGGAGTGTAGGGTTAAGGGTCTTGCCCAAGAACCCAAAAGTGGTGACCCAGCAGTGGTGGGGCTCAAATCCCAACTCTCCACTGAGCAACCCACAAATTGAACTTCCAGCGCCACCACTGCCACATATGTACTGTAGGATTGCTTTTAATTAGATTTAATTACAGTGATAAAGTAATTATACTATCAGGGTCGTGCCAGACATGGCAGAGGACTACATCTCCCATCAGCCACTGCACACTACCTGATCATGACACCCATGGCACATGACTGATAAGCATTTGATTCTTAATTATATTCATTAGCAGTAGTATTTAGGGATGTAAGAGTAAGTACATATTGTTGGTCTGGTATTGGAGACACACCACTTGTACTGTATCATGCTTCTGCACTTGCATCCACCTCAGCTCCACTTCCTGCTAAATACTCAGGTGTATTCTAAAGTATATCTAAAGATATGCATGAGACTGTTTATTTTATGTAAGAAAATTTTACTTAAATAATGTTCTTAGCCATTTGCAAAGTAATCTGAATTAAAAAAAAAAAAAAAAAAAAACAAGAAGACAGAAAGCCCAATATACTGTAAGTCAAGTACAAAACGTATGTTTTTATATCAGGTGAACTGGTAACATGACTATAGCTGTGGTCAAAAGTTTTGAGAATGACACAAATATTAGTTACAGCAAAATGTACAGGGATTGGATTGAGGTAAAGTCATTTTCCTTTCCCACCATTGGGGCATCCGGAAAAGAGGTGGGGAGCTACTCTGAAAATAACACCATGAATGTCTTTCTCAGTGTTGACTCCTCACATCTTTCTTTCTTTGCCACATTATATTTTCCCTATTTGTAAAAAAAAAAAAAAAAAAAAAGTGACGTAGATTAAAAAAAAATAATAAAACAAGTGCTATAAATCGCTATAACCTTTGCTACAATATGAAAGAAAAAACCTTCAAGCAAACAGACTGTCCTTTGTGTGGTGACATCAGGAACTTTCCTAATGAAATTAATTAAGACAGGGTGTACTCTACCATATGATATATCACAGTCCTGCTTCCAAACGCTAATTAGTAACAGTTTGGCCTGTGTAATGGCCCTTTATAGCACTCCAGAGGTCTGTGCCAGCCATTAGACTGCATGCATTATGAATCAGAAATGTTACGGCACAAAACCATGTCCTGCCCCACCTGCTTCATCTTCCTCTGAGAATGGAATACTTTCTGATCTCAATGTTTTAGCTGATGAGCAACGGGAATAAAGAATTCACCTTGCCACAAGCCATACTACTGATGATTTATTCATGCGAACGTCTGGTGCCACCATTCTGTTTGTGATAATAAAGACTCTAACATCTCATCCAATACTGTAGTAAGCAGCTTTTCTCTGATAGACAGCTGAATCATCTCATCCTTGCTCATCACAGATCCAAGGGCTAAGCCCTTATTGATTGATTAATCACTTTGCCGATGAACTAACATACACTGACCTTTTGAAGTCTGTGGGGCGTTTAGCCCCCAAAAAAGAGAGGAAAGTCTGTTTACCACATTGATTATTTAATGGAACATCAAGCCGCCACTTTTGTCACATGGTGGAGATCAATAGGATCTCAATACATTGACCTTCTGAGAGATAAGTAAACATCAGCAGCAACATTATTGCACTCACGGACATGATTCTATCTTAAAAGTTATGAAAGCTATTTTCTGGCACTTATTATCGATCTACAATTAAGTCTAAAATTTAAAAACTCGAGAAGCAAAGTGCGAGATTTAAGCATTTTTCTTTTTGAACAATAAGGACACTCAGGATAAGTGATATTTTATAGTTATAAAATTAAGTCTAGACTCTCTGTGCACCATGAACTTTAGTGGAACCGTCCGAAATGATCATTTGGAAGGCAATATTTGTTTTTCATATGCAGGTTGGTTTTACCTGCTAGCTAACTTTATTTGAGGACGAAAAAGGCAGAAGTTGGCATCTTGAAATAAATAATACAAATTTATATTTTTGCAAGGATTTTTTCTCATTAGATTAAATTATTACATATTTGTAAGATCAACATGACATTACGTAAGTGTGTGCTGCTGCATAGCTATAGCATAAAAAACACTAGATGGTTAAGAATCAACTTTCCTCTATAACTTTATCTCAGATTATCACGTTCAAATTATTCCTAATCCTGCTATTGGTCACTCTTTATTTTAAAATATACAGTACAAGTCTGTAATGTTATCGTGTTTTGGTAGAGTCTAATTTCACACATTGTGTTTCTTTTTTGCTAATATGGAGAAAAGGACTCATGACGTGCACATTGTAACTATAACAACTTGAGAGTCTGCCGCCTAGACAAGCTGAAAAAAAAAAATCAAGCCACCTTGCAGCGTCAATAAGCTAACTCCAACTCACTGGTTTAGGGCAACCCATGCTAAGTTAGTGCATATTGGATTTCCAAATTGAGCCAATTTGGGATATTTTTAAAACAGCAAATTTTTAGTGAGGTGCTCTATTAGAATTTTACTATAGTACAACAATGCTGTTACACTAGTTTCAGTGATAGGATATCTGATACTGTACATGGTTTCCTCAAATCAGACCATTGACTAGAAAATATAATTTAGTCTGAACCGTCTGGACAGCGTGTCTGTAACACAAGGTCTCGCTTTGCATCAGCTGAACTGAATGCACAAGAAAAGAGAAACAACAATGTCGCAGATCTATACATCTGTCAGTGGCTGAGCATAAGATAGCAGACTTCTGGAGCAGAACAGGCTTTCTCAATGGACGTCAACTCTGTTCAGACAAATAGGAGATGACACAGAACATAATGCACCAACTAACTCCGACAACCGGGCCTGAGTAATGGCTCGTAAATTCAGGAGCCCCGGAGCAGGAGCTGTCAAAACTCTGCAGTGCGCGAATGGCTAATGTTTTTCATCCATTTTCCCTCACAGCTAAACGCGACCAGCCAGAGCTGAGCCTGTTCCATACCCCCCCCCCCCTCGATCCCCCCTCCCTTTTTATGTTCTCTCTCTTCTCTCCAGCATTCCAGCCTGCAGTGCAAGTCAGCCAGCTGTGCTAAAAAACATTTGCTTTATAATTAATCACGGCAATACAGTGGCGGTCCAGTGCACCAACCTCCCACTCCCTCCCATCAAATTCAAATCAATGGTACAACCCCAAGCTCCCTGTCGATATTTTCCAAAGTGCAAAAAATGCTCAGCCTGGTTTGACCCAATAATGCACCCTGAGGGGGAGTGACAGCGGTGGACCAACACAATAGCAGCTTTGCCTCCGAGCACAACACAGCACAGATTAGGCCTCATTTTCAACTTTCTGCTACACTTCATTTAGGGTTTATAGTGGAAGTGAAGTAGTACAGTACATGTAACACAAATGTTTAACAATAAGCATGGACGCTCTATTGATGTTGCAATTTCTATTATTACAATACAATTGTGTTTGTAGTATTTACTGTTTTTTTTAACTACTGTTCTAAATAAACAGTTTTTAGCTACTTTATTACCAAAAAAATAATAATTTAGAATAAAATCAGAGGAAATGTCAAAAAGAAAAAAAAATACCTTTTGTAAATTTTGGGACATGCTTGTCAACATGGTATGAATAAAATGATAAAAAATCTGCTTTTTTGTCATATATGTAAATATACACATGTGAAATTATTATTTCTAAAGTTTAAATAAGATTGCAATGAAGCGAGTACTCACAATTATTATAAAATAAAATTATTGTTTTATTTCCACTAATAATAATAATAATAATAATAATAATAATAATAATAATAAATTATTATTATTATTATTATTATTAAATAATACTGTATAACAGATCAGCATAGCCAGCAGGGAAATGGCTCAAGGCTACCAACAATGTCATTATAATAGGCACATGGCCAACCCTTTATTACAAAAATACCAATCCATAGATGTTGTCTAGTTTGAATCAGAAGGTTAAGCAGTTTCAGAAGACTCTGTTTTCATCAAATTAAAGTATAGCACTGTGCAAAAGTCTTGAGCGACCCCTCATTTCTTTCAGTAAATTAAATCATGTCTATTAAGTTAAAGAAATTGGAATAAATGCTTTATTGTGTTAAAATTTTGTTGTTTATGTAACAACCTCAGCAGTAACCTCATTTCCCCTCTCGTCTATTCCAACCCCTCAGCATTCAGCATCACCACTATACTAATCACCTGCCTGATCATCTGTCATCATCTGCACCTGTTTCTCACTGTTCACTCCTGTTTTTTATGCTTTCATGATTTATAGGTCACTGGGTGGCTTAACAAAAAAAAAAACATTCCTCTGAATCTGGTCAGATATAAGGGCTAGACCGAAAATGATAGGCAAAAAAAAGTCCTTCCAAGCTATTCCTCAATCCTACATTAAAAATATACGTCCGGCTATGACAATTAGCAGTTAGTAGTGCTATCCAGTACTCCACCATGTCGCCAGTGTATTATTAAGAAGAACCATATTGTATTCAACTTACAGCTATTAAACCAATAATAAGGAACAAAAAACATTTACAGGGCTATGAGAATATTTAAATATACACTTACAGTATTTGACAGAAGGTACTGAGAATAAAATCACTTTTTTTTTTGTAATTAAAATCAAACCAATATAAACAAACAATGCCAACGAAGGTTGATACCACGAATGAATGAGCGAATAAAAAACTTCTGAAGATGTTGTTTCTACTGGCAACATCCTCTTGTATTGACCGTGTCCAGCAAGCAGCTGACGGTGATTGATTTTAGCTGGCGTTTCCAGTGAAAGGGGATCCTTGTGGAGCATTGTGGGAATGCTTTGGCTCGCTGATCAATGCTGTGGGTAAGTCTAGTCGCAGAGCATCAGGCCGACACGGTGTCCAAATAGCCCCCAACCTGCTTCAGCTCAAATTCCAACCAGAAAAACAGATCCACCCTACTAGAAGGTTGTGTCAATAAACCTGGTTCTTAGAATTATTCTTATTGTCTATCTTATTAGATAGATAGATAGATAGATAGATAGATAGATAGATAGATAGATAGATAGATAGATAGAAGCAATTTCAACATATATTGGTGGTCACCTTACAGTTATTCATATTGATAAAGAATGCTACAGGAAGTCTTTTCTGCCACCTGCAATTTAACTCTACAATAACACTACATTGCGTCAGGAGCGGAATGTCCTCCTCTGACAACATCACTTTACATATGGTCATGTACATTCTACATTAACCCTGCTAATATCACATGATTGAACCGTAATGTATAGTTTCTTTAATTTGACCCATCTAACTTAAAAAATTTGATCGTGTTAATTCATCCTTTTTGTTAATATTCCAACTTATCTATATCTCACTGATGTACCTTAATGTATAGTTATTTAAAGTATTCATATGTAGATATGATCAGTGAATTCTTTGTTCATTTGCAACAGATTTTACCTCATGAAAGTTCCTTAATGTACAGATGATCACCTTAATGTCTCCTTAAGATATCTGATCTGACTATATTCTCTTGTAATTTCTTTTTGGTTTAAATTGTGCCATAGCCCTGTAATATTTGTATGTACTGTATATTATGCTTTGCATAAATTCTTTGTATGAACTTTTGCAAATAGCAGTGGTGCTGTTATAAATTAAATACTAGAACTTAACTAATTAAATGCAGATAATACACTATACGTTTTTTTAAAGAGCTGAAGTGAAAATAATAATAATAATAATTGTGGTTGAATGCTGCCATCTACTGGTAGGAAATATAGGAAATTGAAAATGGTCAATATGAAATCAATGCCTGTGAAAAAAAACTCAAAAGCTGTTTTAAAAAAAAAATGTGTCCATTAAAGAGAAAATAAAATACACTTTTTATTTATAAATTAATTAATTAAAAAAAAATTTTTTTACTTAAAATATGTTAAGTATATTGTAACTCTTGGAATTCTTAAATCTGGTTGAATAAATGTATTAATCAAACAATCAATTAATTCAAATGACTTGTATTTTTATTTTATTTTAATTTATTTGAAGCAGTTTTTCATGCCAGCACTGCCTTAATAACAGATTTTTTCCACTCTATCATTTACTATAAGCTGGATGTTCCATTATGTTAAAACTAACTATGAAATGTAAAACATGTCACATTTTGATACACAAAAACTGTTAGTGCTATGCTATTTATAACTTTTGGGTGTGTTATATGAGGTTCAAAATGAGGTCTTCCCATTTTGTATTATTCACTTAACATTGTGTAATTAATGTTTTGTTCAAATGATAACTAACCATACAATGCATGGACAAATGTTGGATTTAATAAGCACATCCAGCACATGGTCTTCTCCAGCACATCCAAATGATTCTCAATAGGGTTAAGGTCTGAACCCTGTGGTGGCCAATCCATGCGTAAAAATGATGTCTCATGGACCCTAAACCATTCTTTCACAATTTGAGCCTGATGAATCCTGGCATCGTCATACTGGAATCTGTCAGTTATATTATGGAAGAAAAAATATATTCAGTATATTTAGGTATTAAGTGGATCTCAGATTTTGCGCACATAACATTGCTGAACCCAGACCTGACCATCAAAAACAACCCCAGATCACAACACTGCCCTCACAGGCTTGTAGGGTAAGCACTCTCTTCTTATCCTGTGCACCCATAACTCTGGAACAGGGTAAATCTAGATTCATCAGACCACATGACCTTTGTATGTATGTATGTATGTATGTATGTATGTATGTATGTATGTATGTATGTATGTATGTATGTATTTGTGGTATAAGAGTGGTAAAAGAAAACATTTTAGGACATGCTATTATGCTAAATAATAATAATAATAATAATAATAATAATAATAATAATGAGAAGAAGCAGAATTTTCTTAATCGGTTTCATAATATTTTTTGCTTCATAGTTCATCATTATATTTAAGTCTTTTATAAAGCTAGAATTAAGAAATCATGTCCTACTTATGTGATCATCAGTTCCAGCCTCAGACTCTCAGCACAGTTTGGGGATTTCTCTGCCCTAACCCAGTAACCCTGGAAATTAACTGGTGAAAAAATGTACCAGCCTACAATAGGCTCTAGATGTCAGTGCTGCATCACACGAATTTTACGTTGCCATTTTACATTTACGGCATTTGGCAGACAGACTAAGTGCTTGGAAGTTTCTATCAATAAATATATCATTTCAATCAGTCTGACACTGCTGGGAATAATCAATTTCAATTAATTTAATATAAATAAAATTAATAAATTGGTGTTTGTTTGTTTGTTTGTTTGTTTGTTTGTTTGTTTGTTTGTTTGTTTGTTTGGGGTTTTCAGGTACAGGCTTCTGTTTGACCCCAATATCCTTTTCTCTTTTGACACCAGATTTTCTCCCACCTACTGTACAGTACATTGTGTGTACATCCTTGTAAGTCCCTCATATAAGAACCATTGAATGTTACTCCTGTTAAACTTCCTCCTGTTTGAAGACATTAATTAGGTTCTGTATTTATCAGGTGCAAAAAAAACTTAATCACTGTAAGAATTTAAAGTTTAGCTTTGAAAAGGTTAATATACAAGAAGAGTCAAACCATCACATTTAACATTTTGTGTTGCTTAATTAATTAAAACTGACATTCTACATTTTACTTTTAACTTTTTTTTTTATTTGTGTTTTGTAGCTTGAGAAATTATGAGATATACACCATAATATTCTGACCACTGACATTTAGCCTGAACGACATTGATCAAAGGCCAGCACATCTGGTTCGATCTTACAGAAAAGCCAAAGCAGCACAAATCACAATAGGAAGTTAATTCTGACCCTGATAGAAAGGTATCAGAACACCCAGTGCACCACAGCCAAAGTGCCCAGGACTCAACACTCTAAACCACTCTGAGCCTAAGGCGGTGAAACCAGCCTCCAAATTCCCCTGATCCATCCCACAGGACCCAAAGAATCCATCACTAATGTCCCAACACCTAGACACATCCCCAGAGGTTTTTTAGAGTCACCCCTAGTCCCAGATAGCACCTGGAGATGGACCACTTCTGGCAAATAATAACAATAATAATAATAATAATAATAATAATAATAATAATAATTAAAAGTTCTGGACAGGTTTAAAAACATGTTTGCTACAAATTGTTTTTAGACGTTTTTTTTTTCACACAAAAGGTCAACTGCCCAGGTAATTATGTGTTTAATAAAAATATGCAATGCTAATGTTAATAAATATGCAATAATTGTTCAGGTGTGGGTGGCACAGTGGTATAGTCATTAGCACTGTCACATTGCATCTCCAGGGTCCAGGTTCGATTCTCATCTCTGTGTGCATGGAGTTTGCATGTTCTCCCTGTGCTTAGTGGGTTTCCTCCGCACTCTGGTTTCCTCCCATAGTCTAAAGACATGTAGGTTAGACTAACTGCCATTTACAAATTGCCCATAGTGTGTGAATGAGTGTGTATGTGTGTGTGTATGTGTGTGCCCTGCCATGGATTGGGTACCCTGTCCAGGGTGTACCCCGCCTCGTGCCCTAAGTCTACTGGGATAGGCTCCAGGCCCCTGCGACCCTGAATACAGGATTAAGCAGTATAGACGATGAGTGATTGAGTGTTCAGGTGTGCGTTTGGCATTTGGCAACCTTGAGTAGGCTGCTCATGGGCCATTATTCCTTGTGTTATGTGGGCCAGTCAGAGTATTTGATGCTCTGGGAGCCACAATTCAGAACAGTTTTAAATTTTATCATAAACCAACAAACTGGTTCTTAAGGTCTGCATGGCTGGATTAGATTGGTCTGAGAGGAGGGAATACTGTACAGTATGTGTGGTTAACAGGGAGTCCTTACTACCAGAGGTTAACCGTCTCTCAGAGGTGAGAACCCACTTTCTAAAGCATAGAGTAGGCTACTATGGTGAAGTGACTGAGACGTGCTGATGGTATTTTGGTGAATTGTTTTTAAATGCCATTCAAAACCTTTTGTTAAATAAACATTAACACAATTTTTCAACCCTAAAACTTATAGTATTTTTGGTATAGAATTCTGGATATAATATTTAGGTGCAGGTTTATCACTGAATATAGATAAGTTTTCCTTACATCTAATTTATTGTTCCATTTTTTGTAAACTGTCTCTGCTGTTGTTTGAGTTTATCTAGGGCAATTAATGTAGGGCAGAAAGGAAACTTTCTGTGGCACAGAACAAGAACTAGGGAACCCTGCCCTAAGCAACTCATTTGGACCACAATCCACTGCATTGCATTATGGGATTTCGAGAGTGCACTAAATGTGTTCTGCTGTGATTTCAGGCAGACTATAATTTGCTAAACTAGTTTATTAAGTATGTATAGTTATTAGGATAGTTTTGGAATAGAGGTAGTTTACTTTTATGATAAAAGTCTAGATAGCTAGCTAATTTAACCCTAACTTTTATTCTTTCATCCATCCATTCATTGATTTCTCACATTCTGCCTCTCAGATTTTCTTATTCCTGACTTTCCTGGGGGTTTTTTTCTCGTCATTCATTTATTCATTTATTTATTTCATTTCATTGAACTTCCAGAATTTCTTTATTTCACAAATTAGTCACAGACAGACAAACAAATTTAGTTTCTCTAATACATCTTGGGGCGGCACGGTGACTTAGTGGTTAGTACTGTCACCTTGCACCTTCAGGGTCTGGGTTTGATTACCGCCTCGGTTCTGTGTGCATGGAGTTGTGTGCATGTTCTCCCTGTGATTGTTGGGTTTCCTCCCACAGTACAAAGACTTGCAGATTAGTTTAATTGCCATTCCCAAATTGCTCATAATGTGTAAGTGAGTATGTGTGTGCGCCCTACGATGGATTGGCACCCCGTCCAGGATGTATGAAGTCTTCTGAGATAGGCTGCACGATAAAGCGGTATAAACAGCTTAGGAAACATGTTTACAATTTTTTAAGAACCTCTAAAAACCGTCTCTGATATTAACATACTGTAAAATATGTCTATGTTATTGTACACTGTTTGGCCCTCCAAAAAATCCTAAGCTAATATTGTGTTGCATTGTGCATGCGGAACTATTAACTATGGCTGTGATTTATACTGTATTTTTTTTTAAAAATAACAAAAACACTTCACAGAATATTTAAGTGATGTCACTTTTATTATTATTTGGAGGTTTTTTTCTGACCACATTTTTGCTCACGGTTCAGCACTATCCTTCCAGCTTTTAATAACAATGACAGCTCAACAAAATTCCAATAATTTCAAATCTCCATAGCCTTTTTTTTTTTTGTGTGGCTAGACAGTGTATTTATTTAAAGAATAAAGAATTACTAAGTGTTGTAGTACTGCTTATCTTCCAGAAGAGGTCGCGCTTTCACCAGAAAAAGTCATTTCCAAATGGCTTCTCATCTGCAACACTGATGGCTCATCCAAAAATGAAGTGTAGGAGCTTTGCCCTGCTGCAGTTGGGAAACAGAACATGATGTGTAAGTTTAATTAAATCATAGTTGTTGTTCTTTTACTCCACAATAGTTCTCTTTTTTTCCAACTCCACAATATTGCAGTAAATTACAGCAGATAAAAATAGACTGTTGCTAATCATTATTATGATTATTATTATTTATTTTATTTTATTTATTATTATTATTATTATTATTATTATTATTATGTTAATGACAATTTTTTATACTTTTTTTTTTAAAACAAAAAATATTTAGGTCAGATTTATCAGATCTTCAGCCTTTTTTTTTTTTTTTTTTTTTTTTAAATAAGAACCCCAAAGTTCACAACTTGTAATAAGATTTTAATGTTAGTCACCCCAGGCTAGTGTTACAGTTACAAAATAGGAAACTAGGTCGAACTGATAGGATGCTTTAAAAAAAAAAAGAAAAAGACTTTTTTCTTTTCTTTTTCTTTTTTCAATAACTGCCTCAATATCCATTACCAGATCAGTATTAGCCAAATACTGATAAATCAGCTACTTTAAACATTTCTCAAGTCTCTCCATCCTCCGTCCTTGGCTCATAATTTATTCGTCCAAGTTATTTAAAAGATCTGCCTACGATCAGCATCACTTCCGCCAAAAGTTTACCATCAAATAGCCTCCACTTTGATGTCAGACTTGGAGAGAGCGAGAGAAAAAAAAAGTTTCAAACAGACGTCACCTGATGAGCACTAAAGGAAGGAAGAAAAAAAAACTTCAGGACTTAAAAAAAAAAAAAAAAACACTCACAGTCCCCGCCCCGAGTGAGGAAAACTCCGCCCACTCAGCCAGTCGGCCCGAGACCCCCTTAAACACTTAAAAAGAGGTGGATCACACTCAGGCTCACACATCCATAGCCTACACAAGCCTTCATTCAAGCTCTGCTTTCCTTTTTGCGCTGAAGATTGTACTCTATATTTCTTCCAATACTTTTTGCCCCCCTTTGATCATGTTGAGGATGCTAAAGCGCCTGCAGCTCCGGCCGGGCTCTCTTTTATTACTCCTGTGGCTCTGTCATTTCATTCAAGAGCAAAAAGTGCAAGGTGAGTACTAACTTCTGCATGGTATCTCTCAAGATGTCAATTGGTTATGCTTGTAGTTTTTCAGTGCAGTGTAGTATGAGTACTATAAATAATGCTGTGCAAAAGTTTTAGTCCTTTTTTTTTTTTTGCATTACATTTCTGTACTGGTCTCAGAGAGAGAAAGAGAGACAGGTGCGTCTCATGGTGCGTCTGATGTGTCCATAGGAGGAAAAAAGATGTTTATATACACTACTGAGCAAATAAATGTGTGTGTAGTATGTGTGTGCAAAATGAAGTTTTGTTAGCTATAATTTAGATGCATGAATTTAGACGCAGTTATAATAAAAAGCACAACGACAGCGCCATTTGGGGTCCTCAGGGATATATGGACGTATATGAAGGAATGTGTCAGATGTGAATGCAACATGGTTTAGAGTTTGATCAGACTGTTTATAT
>JAQMYL010000014.1:16572344-16590110 GCA_030014365.1 Clarias pachynema | reverse complement strand
TAGATAGATAGATAGATAGATAGATAGATGATTTTCAAGATATCCTGATTCAGACGTCTGGTGGATGGATCACTATTGAGAAAATCAATTCAATTGAGAAAATCATTTGAGAATGTTAAAAAAAATAAAAAATAAAAAATAAAAAGGTTTCTGGAATTCCTGCTGATACTTTGATGTTCAGCTCGAATGCAATTTGTTAAGTGACTCGATCCTGTACAGAAAAGTTTGATGAACCCTGCTGGGACTGAAGGCTTTAATTGGAACTGTCTGGCGCATGGACTCCCCGAGGCACAGGATCTTGCTAGATTAATAAATAAATAGGGCATTAGGGTAGCGTGTCTGAGCTGTATTAGGAACAGCACTCGGATGCATGCGTGTCGATCCGTGTTGAACGATGAGAAATGGCTGTTATTTAGTCATCTTAGTGATAAAGTGTCGGGTGCAGGAGAGGTGAGACGGTGGGGAGACAGAGCGCGCGTGAGGAACTGGAGTCTAGACTGGTGGTCACATTGTTTAACCTCATTAAGCACAAATTACTCGTGTTGCATCAATCTTGGATTTTTTTTTTCTTTTCTCTTTCTCTTTCAGCACGTTAAGAGTCAAAGCATTTTGAGTTTGTCTTGTGTGTGTGTGTTTTTTGTCTTGAAAAATAAATAGATTACATAGATGACAATTTGTGTGTGTGTGTGTGTGTGTGTGTGTGTGTTTGTGTGTGTGTTGGACGGATTTCAATTCCGCCGTATTTCAATATCAGTCTTCTGGATGTATTCTCTACAATTAGGTTCATTCCATAAAAAAAAAATAAAAAAAAAGATTTTTATTTTTAGTAACAATTGACAGTAGGCTGTAATGTCGCACCAATCTGGCAACCCTGAGCAGTCGGTAGGCGGCGCGGCTGATACAGACTGCACGTGTTGTGTCTGGGTCAGCGGCTTCAGACTTTAATGC
The DNA here is from genome assembly GCA_030014365.1 of Clarias pachynema. NCBI lineage: Eukaryota > Metazoa > Chordata > Actinopteri > Siluriformes > Clariidae > Clarias > Clarias pachynema. The sequence continues at coordinate 16,589,162 of JAQMYL010000014.1, read as the reverse complement.
GACTGGCTTTTTTTTCCCCCATCTTCACCCCGTCTGTTTTTTTTTTTCCTTCCAGCTGGGAACTGCTGGCTCCAGCAGGGGAAGAATGGCCGCTGCCAGGTGCTCTATTACATGCCAGGCATGAGCCGTGAGGAGTGCTGCAGGAGCGGGAGACTGGGAACCTACTGGACCGAGGAGGATGTCCCGAACAGTACCCTGTTCCGCTGGACGGTTTTTAACGGAGGGGCGCCCAACTGCATGCCATGCAAAGGTGCGAGTGCCACTGCACTCTGCTGGAAGGTCTTGTTGAACCTTTCATGTTTTTTAAAAAATCACATCAAAACAAACATTGTATCAAAGTACCTTACAGCCTTTCTGAAGATTTCTTTGATCTCTTTGAAGGAACCTTTTTTGTTGTTGTTGTTGTTGTTGTTTGTAAAAAAAAAAAAATTGGACATAATGTGTCTTTATTTGTGACATATACTGTACATTTCTGTCGCCTTGAATATCCGGGTGCCTGGGTTCGATTCCCGCCTCGGGGTCTGTGTGCATGTTCTTTCTGTGCTTGGTGGGTTTCCTCCTGGTACTCTGGTTTCCTCCCACAGTCCAAAGACATGCAGATTAGCCTAATAGGTGTTCCCAAATTGCCCATAGTGTGTGAATGTTGACCAGAGGTCCTACCACGGTTGTGAAAATGGGAATAAGTACAATGATCACCACTGAGATCCACGGTCCCCAGTTGGACTACAGTGGTTCCCAGATGGATGGATGGATTTATACTTTACTGCACAATGTATTGCATATCCCAGCTTTGTTAGTAGGCTGGGGTTCAGAGCACAGGGTCAGCCATTATACGAGGACCTTGCTTAGGGCCCCAACTCGGCATCCTGGTGGAGTTGGGGCTTGAACCACCAACCTTCCAATCAGTAACTCCAGCCATAACACACTAAGCCACCAAGTTCTCTACACATAAGTTGTAACATAATGTATAACATAGATTAATTCACAAGTTTAATAAGATTGAACTATTTCTGACGAGCAATTTGCTTTACGTTCATGTACATCAGCTCTACCCCAAAAATTCGCTTTTCTTATGAGTTTTTCTTAAATTTTAGAGACGTGTGAGAATGTGGACTGTGGACCAGGGAAGAAGTGTAAGATGAACAGGAGGAGTAAGCCACGCTGCGTCTGCGCCCCTGACTGCTCCAACATCACCTGGAAGGGCCCGGTGTGCGGCTCAGATGGAAAAACCTACCGTGACGAATGCGCACTTCTGAAATCGAAGTGTAAAGGACACCCCGATCTGGAGGTGCAGTACCAGGGCAAATGCAAAAGTGAGTGTTGTTTAATGCTCAAGGGTGCACTAATGCCAAAACAAACAAACAAACAAAAAGAATAAGTGATGCAGTTATGTAAAATGTAGCATTGGCAATGCATGGCTCCAGGGTCTATTGTGTGAAACAAATATGAAACATACGAAATTGTTCATGCAAAGCAGTTCTGGTATGCAAGGGAGATTCTTAAGATTTTTGGCAGCTCATGCACCACTCAGGGGGGATTGGAAAAAAGAAAAATAATAAAGCATCCATCCAAGATTGCCATGTGATTTTTTTTTTTTTCCCTCCCCCATTTAGAGACATGTCGTGATGTGCTTTGCCCTGGCAGTTCGACGTGTGTTGTAGACCAGACCAACAACGCCTACTGCGTCACGTGCATCCGCGTGTGTCCCGAGGTGACGTCACCCGACCAGTACCTGTGCGGCAATGACGGCATCATCTACGCCAGCGCCTGCCACTTACGGAGAGCCACGTGCCTGCAGGGCAAATCCATCGGCGTGGCCTACGAGGGCAAATGCATAAGTGAGTGACACGGTGGAAAAGCACTAAAGTTTCGAGGGCTGATTTAAGCCCCAACATTCCAAACCAGTCCTGACCTTACTTACTCCCAGGACAATGGCTTGCAATTATTATTTTGCAAAGAAAAGTCGTGGGTGTCTAATTGCTTGCAGATGTTGGCCACATCAGCCTGTCTCTCTTATTAAAATCGAGTGTAACTCATTTTTTTTTGTGTGTGCAACCTCTACCTCCCGAGCGCTCTTAAACAACAAGCATGCTCGTCTCCTCTGTCTCATGTGATGTAGATCCAAAACAAAGCATCTGTTTTCTGTTTTTGCGGTTCCCGCGAGTCCAGTCGTCATCTGTGTTAAAAAAAAAAAAAAAAAACGGTGTTTTTATTATTTTTTTTCTTCATGCAGAGGCCAAATCGTGCGATGATATCAAGTGCAGCGGAGGGAAGAAGTGTCTGTGGGACGAGCGATTGGGACGCGGCCGGTGCGCGCTCTGCCTCGACGAGACGTGTCCCGAGAGTCGCGCGGACGAGGCGGTGTGCGCGAGCGACAACACCTCGTACCCGAGCACGTGCGCCATGAAGCAGGCTGCATGCGCCATGGGCAAGCTGCTGGAGGTTAAGCATTCGGGATCATGCAACTGTAAGTAACGCCTACCAGCTACAACAACAACAACTCAACAACAGCAACAACATCATCAACAACAACAACAACAAAAAAGACAATCTAATGCCACCATCACACCCTTCCAGCATCAATTCCCTTGTTTTCTTCCTGTGTAAAAATGCATTGCATCCCAACCCCAGTGTCCAGATCTGAGAGAGGACTCAACATCGGAAGTGCATGACTGGCTTTATTCAGTTACTCATTGATGAAAATTGTGTAAACTCACTGAAGAGTAGCTACTAATTCATACAACTAATAATAACATACGAGCTGACTTTTTTTTTTTTTTTTTTTTTGCAAAGATAACACACTGTAACTTTTGAGCCCCATTCAACTTTGCCATCATTTACCCAAGCAGGCTGCCTATTTTTTATTTTTATTTTTTCATTTTTTTTTAAAATTAAATTATTTCATTGCTTTTAATGTAGAAAAAGAGAAGGTACTATACACCACACCAAACCAAACCAGCTTGTAAATGCCATCATGCTAATTTCATGATAATCATGTGACTCTTTTCTTATTATAATTGTCTGTTGTCTTTTTTTGTTGCTTACTTTCTTTCTTTCTATTGCTTTTGGCTGTAATCAATCATCAATCAAAATGCACTATGTCGCCATGACATATAACATCTATGCCAATCTGTATGAGGGTCAGAAAACAGGAGACAGTAGCATCCATTCATAAGGTGGTTGTAACATTGGTGCCGGTGCTTAACTCTTAAATTAAAGAGTGAATTTTTTTTTCTCCTTTTCCTCGACTACCTATTTGAAGGAATACAACCGTCAAAGTGAATTAATGTAACATTCCAGTTAAAGACAATAATTCAGTCGATCAATCAGTCAATCAATCAATCAATCAATCAATCAACCGACTTTACAATCACCTTATGGAACCTGCAGCGTCTGACTTATTTCTACTTTATAACTGTTTGTGTCTAAGTAGCTTTTTAAAAAAAATTTTTATGTCTTGTCTCACTAGGATTATACCGAGGGCTTGGAACCTGAGAAACACTCGACTAACTTGTCAACCATTAAGAAAGTCTGTAACATTTTTTTAGAACATCCCATAAGGTTCCAAATCCTTATAATGGACTGCATATTTGTTTTTCGTTTTATTTTTCCGTTGCTTTGTCCGTGTATTTTTCTTTTCCTTTCAATTTCCCATTGTAAAGAATTCCTTAGAATGATATACCTCAAAAGTGTGACTGGTTTGCAGAGGTCAGTCTAGAGCACGGGACGGGTGTCAGAAATGGAAAAATAATACCCGATAAGAGCCAATCCTATAACACAAGAGCACTTTTTTTGTTTTGTCCTCTTACAGGAATCTGCGAAATTAGAGCTCAGCCCCCAAAGGCGCCCCCACACTCCCCCCCCCCCCCGCACCCAACTTCAATGACTACATAAAGCTTCTTGTCTTAATTAATTTTGAATCAGAATTGCATTGTGGCCTAAACACATACGAACACACATATACAAAAACAACTTAGAACACTGAAGAAAAAAAAACAAAAAAAGACAAAGCATTCACTTAGATTCTGCGCTGTTGTGGTCTTTATTCATACAACAGCTACCGTATATTCTCCCATATAGCCATCACGGAAGACCAGGAGGAGGACACCCATGATGAGGATGAGGATGATGATGAGGATGATGATGGAGATGATGAAGACCAGGACAACATGGCTTACGTCCATTTATCACCAACACTGGACGGATAAACGGCCATCACCCTGGGGGAAAAGGTCCTGTGGCAAGGAAAACCATGTCCACACTGTACAAATGTGTATGCTAATTTATTTTTTAAGGGAAAAAAAAGGAAGTATACATATAGTTCAGTCTGATAAATGTTTATTTATGCAGTGTTTCATAATTTATACCTTTACAATGTCTGACGTACTATCTTGTTACGATCATGTTATTTTTGTGTTCACTCGGTTTTATTATTATTATTATAATTATTATTATTATGAACTATATTTGTCCAAAGAGAAGCAGTGTTATTTATTGTGAACGCTATAGAGTGTAAAGTGTGCAAGTCTTCTGCAAATTGTAAATTGCATTCCCCTTGCTGTAAAAATCCGCTTATCGCTTATCTGTTCTACTATCATAGATGTTTATTTCACACGTATCTGCATGTCAGCCTGTGTGTTTATTTATTGGAAAGAAAAAAAAGGAAAAAAATGTCACTCTTTAATGTAAAATTACGTTTTTGGTTTTGTTTGCTCTTCAATTTGACCAAATGGATTTTCCTCATCATTTCACTATACAGTGCAAAAACACTTTGATTTCAATCATGAGCCAGTTCTCAAGACAAAAAAAAAAAAAGACGTCTTTCATGATTTTGGTGTTGTTTCTTAGTTTTGTGTTTTTCAGCTATTCAACATTGTCTGATCTCATTATAAGCAAAAAGGAAAAAAAAAAAAAAAGTGCCACTAACACATTTCTGATTTCATGGCCGATGTTCTGCTCTGTAAAACCTGTGATGTAGGGCTCTGTACCAACATATCGAACAGTACCACTTCTTATTGTTTGTCATTTTTAAAGTACTTTTTTTTTTTCTGACATCACAAGATAGTTAAAATATATAGTTTTGTATTTTTTTAAATGTAAATGTCATATGTATATACAAAGTTTGATGGTATTTGTACAGATATGAAGAGTGAAACAATAAAAAAAATAAAATGAATGTGATTTTATCTCTGAGGTTGAGGTCTTTATTTTTAATTAGTTTTTTTTTTAGCTTCGGTAAAGTGATGTAATAAGAATTTAGTATGAAGTTTAGCCACTAAACATGGTTTAATGGTATAAAAGCACTCCTGGACATAAATCACACTAGTTTAATGAACGTTATAGGCAGATCCAAAATTATTGGAACCCCTCATGCTATAGATAATATTCAATTTATAACAATTTAAACTTCTTAAAAAACTTTTTAAAAAATTACTACAATTTCTCCAACATCCTTACTCAGTAAGGCTCAGTAAGACTTTATCCCTGTCAGGGTCTAAATGGATCTGGGCCCGTATTCACAAAGCTTCTTAAGCCGAAAAGTTGCTCCTAGTGATGAAATTCTAAGAAAATTCTTAGAATTATGACATTTGCTTAGAATTTCCCCTTAAATTTAAGAGTAAATCTTAGTAAAGTTAAAAATGATTCACGAAACATCTTAGCCCTAAAAACAGTTCCTAAGGTAAAAATAGTTAAGAGTAGAGAGAAGGACTTTTAATAGGCTTAAGAATTTCTATTCTCCAACATTGAAACGTAAGCGTAAAGCTAAAAGTAAACACTGCTCTTCTGTCCAGTTTGGTTTTCTTGTTGTTTTACTCCCTTCCATCTCTCCTGGATTGTTCTAATTAAAAATTAAGATATTTAGCCTATAACAGAAACTTTGCATAAAGTAGCCTGCATTCAGGATTATACAATTTTTTGTATACAAACATTATGATTTCACTGTCTATTCTATTATCATATATTAAATTTTCACAAAGAGCCAATTTTAAGACCTTTACAGATTTGTTTTTATCAACCAATCGCAGTTCTTGAATTTCTGCATCATCCCTAGCAACGGGGTCAACCACACCTTCTCACTAACATAAAGGTTTTTGTACTTTCCTTACTCAGAGCTGCTCTGAGAAGTTTCCTAAATCACTTTAAATCTAGGACCCCCAATTAGGACTTTTTAAGCTAAGATAGGAGCTCTCTCAGAGAATTCTAATAAGCTTTGTGAATACAGGCTCTGGTGTCTATCCCAGGTAGGCATCAGTGCAATATAGGGCACCATACATGCACTCATTTACACCTAGAAGCAATTTATAGTAGTTGCAATAAAGTGCATCATGGTGCCACTCTCATCAGAACTTTAATCATTATAAAAATCAGGCAAAATTATTGCTATGCTTGTTTTATTTTTTTAACAACATTTCCAGAAATCCTGCTGTTATTTTTAACCAAACACATGAAATCCGTAAATTATTCATCACCATGAGGTAAATAAACCAAGAACAAGAAATAAATGAGTGTTGTCACATCAGGGTTGGAAAAAAATAAAATAAAAAAAAATATATATATTTCTTTAAACAAAAAAGTTCCATTGTGAACAATAAAGTCCTAGAGCATATCGTGCCAATGCACAGCAAGTGATTTCCTGAAGGACAAACAGAAGAGCCCAAAAGTCATAGTTTTAGAATTAACTATAAAAATTCTCTCTTTAACTTGCAGCTGTTTGGAGGAGTTGCACAAAATATGAATTTTCTGAGAGCATCGCAAAAAACTTTTGACTCAAAGGCAACTTTTTGGCCAGGAACAATGTTGTGACAAAAGGCCATATATATAAAGAAAATCCCTTGACCTGCTGTAAAATATAGCACTGGATTATTAATACAGGACACGATTATCTTATTTTATGTGAGTGCCAATATTCTTTAAACAAGTGTTTTATTTATTTATTTATTTATTTTTACTAAAGATAATTGAGATTGGAAACACTTCCCTGGTGGCACGAGAAGTGTGTCCCCTCCCAGTTCTTAGGTCCCCAGTTCATATCCTGTAGCCTCTATGGCTTCCGCTGGGTTCTCCAGTTTCCTCCTACTTTCCTAAAATAAGGCAGCAGGTGTGTTGGCTACACTGAATTGCCCTTAGGTGTGTGTGTGAATGTGAGTGCATGTGGTCCCCTGTCATGGACTTGCATCTGATCCAGAGCGTATCGAACCCTTACAACACACAGGGTTCTTAGGAAAGTCTGCAGACCCTCCGCCACCATGACTGAAACAAGAGGTAACTGAAGATAAATGAGTAAAGAAAAGCTGGAAAATATATTTTGTTTAAATGAGAACCAAAAAAATAAATAAATACCCAACAACAATTAAGTCATACATCTTAAAGCTCAACATGTAATTTGTATGTGATTCAATTTATAGCCTCTTCCGCTCACTACCAAGCTTCTAGCGTTAAGTGTACACTGTGTACAAGTTTAAAGATGTTTCAAATTAGCAAAAGGAAGGATGTAATAAATCTCTGGAATTGTTTGGAACTCGGGACTCACGTTAGCAAGTTTCAGTTATTAAAAAAAAGTGTACAGTGTGGTTCAGAAGTTCTGTCAGAATCAGTACTTTCCTCTTTTGTTATACAGTATGTGCAAGTTTCCTTGTAAAGCCAGGAGAGGACAAACCTCATAATAAATTTTAATAGACATGACTGAAAACACAAGTCTTTATTACTGCAGGAAGCTTTATTAGAATTCTGTAAATTTACATTTTATAATATTTGTTACAGAAAAAAAACGAAGATCATGAACAGATCTAAACAATCTGACTGATTGTCTATTTGGCGGACCTTCGAGTCCTTTTGTCCCAGGAGAAGTTTGCGCCATATGACTTCACTCTCGGATTGGGCGTTCTCTTCTCCGTTATATCGTAACTCCATCCTGGAGAAACAAACACAACAGTGAAGAAGTGACCACGCATATTTTAAGTTGTAGAACTGGACATTTGCTCAAGATTGATTCAGAATGTACGTTCTCATCTTGATTTAAAACTCATGATATAGCTGAAATAGATCACATACCATTCTTCTCAGCGAATGCGACTGCATCCTCTTTAGTGCTGAATGTAAGGACCATGTTGGACAGTGGGTCAGCCCTGAAGAACATAAAATCAACTGAATAAAAAAAAAAAAAAAAACAATCCCAAAAAATATCTATAAGTCTAAAAGCTTGCAAACATAGCACCTCTAAATTTACACTTAAAATGGGTTCAATTGAAATACGAGTACATGCTAGGAATAAATCCAGAACATAAGGCAAAAAGACAATCTGAAGGAACCGATGAATCTTGGAGTCTCCAGAGCAGACTGGAAGAAGGCAGTCTTCTACATCTAGCTGTAATAAATTATATGACAATAAGATGCAGCTGTTGGGGTTACTGATACTACAACTGAGAAAACAGTAAAAACTGTTCTGAGTTTGTGAAAAAGTTGGACTTGGTTATAAAGTATGGACATACAAGTTAATCAAGAATACCATGAACTATTTCAACTACTCCAAAGTCCAATCTTTATGCTCTCTAGCAAATTTCAGCATTTATTATTATACATTTTTTTTATTTTTTTTTATTAGTCTCACTAATAAGTGGTTTTCTTATGGCTAAACAGCTCTTTACCCCAATTCTGAGTTCTCATCATATTGTGCATATGGAAATGCTCTTACTTTCACTATTAAACATAGACCTGATTTTTATAGTCAGTTCCCCATGTATCTTTTCTAAGCATTTAAGTCATCGCCATTTATCATTTTGAAGTTGGAGTTTTAGCATGGTCCTTTAATAAAACGCTGGACAGTTCTTAACACAACTGCAGTAATTTGTACCTGTTGCAGGCTAATCATTTGTGCCTTCTGAAGTTCTGGGGATTTTTTCTTATGTTTTGTTTTGTTGCCAGGCAGTGTATAATTATTAATATCTTAACTAGCATCCACATTCATGTTCAAATGATAGTATCCCCTCTTTTATACAACGTCGAATACAACCTCAGATGAGCAAAAACATATAATTTTCTTTCATCGTGCTATTATTTAACAAAAATGAAGCCCAAAAAACCCCCACAAAAAACATGGGGGCAAAACCAAGACCCTCCATTATTGAAAAGCTTTTAGCAGCAATAACTTGAAGTAATCATTTCCGTGATGACTTTCTCAGCCTCTTACAGTTCTCTTTACAACATTGCTTCAGTTTATTGAGATTTTTGACCATTTGTTTATGCGCAGCTCTCTTAAGGTCCTGCCACAGCATTTCAGTTGGGTTAATGTCTGGACTTTGACCAGGCCATTTCAATACCCTGAATGCTTTTACCTTTCAGCCATTCTGATGTAGATTTCCTGGTGTTCTTTGGATTAATCATCCTGCTACCCGACCCTACTTCGGCCAAGTTTTAGCTGTCAGACAGACGGCCTCACATTTGCCTCTGGAACACTCTGGTACACAGAGGAGTTCATGGTCAACTCAATGACTGCAAAACAAACCCAAATCATCACGCCTCCACTGCTGTGCTTGACAGGAGATACAAGGTGTTTCTGCTGAAATGCTGTTTTCCCCAACTATGGTGCTGGAGATTACGGACAAACACTCCAAATTGGTCCTTCTGTCTATAGGACATTGTTCCAGAAATCTTATGGTTTGTTCAGATGCAGTTTTACAAACCTCAGTCAAGCTTCTGTTTTCTTTTTAGACTGAAGAGGTTTCTCCTTGCAACACTTCTAAGCAAACTGTACTTGTTCAGTCTTCTTCTAATTGTGCTGTCATGACCTTTAACATTTAACATGCACAATGAGGCCTGTAGGGTCTGAGATGCTGAGATTTTTGTATTTCTCTAAACATCGTGTGGTCTGGCCTTGTGAATATTCTTTCTTACTGTAGAACACTGAACTCCTTTTGCTAATTTTTTTATAACACTTTCCAGCAACAAGTGCTTCTCAAAGACCATTGTTTGCCTTTTGGCATTGTGTTAACATACACCTGAATGTGCCTTGAACTGCCAAAACTTCTGCTTTAATAGAGGTCTGCACCCCTGCTGATGATCTGTAAATAAAGTGCTAATGATTAACAGAACCCCTTAAATCTTTTGTCTAAAGCACAAAGGGGGTACTTAGTATCATTCGCGCATGTTTTTTTTTTCTTTTTGGCTTCGTTTCTGTTTCATTTCACTTGTCGCTGTTCATCCGAGGTTGTAGTTGCCTAATACTAAGACCTGCTGCAATCAGATGATTTTTATTATGTTCTTACACAAAAACACTCAAATAAAAGAGCGGGATTTTTACAGAATTTTGAACATGACTGTAATGAAGAGACATCTGTGATACTGAATAGAAAATATTCTGTTTACATATTTATACCTGTGCATGAAATTGTGTATGAACACTTTTTACCAAAAAAAAAAAAAAGCCCAAAAAATGTGTTTTTAAAAAAGTTTTATAAAATGTATAAAAAATCTTGAGGAAATAAAAAATTTTTTACTTGAGAAGAGTGAGTAGATTTTAAAGGAGAGATATGAACTTACGTAGAGGACCAGCCCATCAGAGGATTCTCCCATCGTTCACGTGTATCAAAATCCATCTTCCACTTCTTGGTGTTTTGGACACCCGACTGCATGGCATTGCGAGTAGACACAAAGATGCGCACTTTCCGAGTCTTGATGTGCTCCTCGGGAACACCGGTTATGGTTGTGATGTCCTGAATAAAAAGAGAAAGAGAGAGAGAGAGAGACATAGACATAAATCATAGGTTCATACTCCCTTTTTTTCCCCCCTGAAGGTAAACATGATTGGGAAAACACCCCATAGTCTATGTTTGGTGAAATGAGATTTGAAGCTCATGGTACGCAGCCAAGAAGAGCAGGAAAAAAAAAAAAGCAGCAGCATTAAAGAGCTTGGCACGCCTCACACTCTTACACCTAAAGGGCATAAAAGCCCAAATATTTCCTTTTGAATGTAGACGCGCACGTTGTCTAGACAAGCTAATTTCTCACACTTGAAATGCTGCGAGACGGCCTATTGTGATTTTTTTTTTTCTTTTTCACCACAGGGCTTCAGTCACAGGCCAGAAACCTGTGCTTTAAGGTGTGAAGAGTGACGAGAAAACACTTCCTAGCAAACAAAAACAGCTCTTCATTTGTGAAAAGAAACAAATTAAATTATTTATGTGTATAATAAATATCATAAATTCTTGATGTAACCAAAAAATATTATCTTTTTTTATTTAGTACAATTTTATGACTTGTGGTTTCACTCCTTGACATGTCATTGATGTGGGGGGGGAAAGGGATTTTTTTTTTTTTGGAGTCAAACCAAAAAGAAATCCTTAAACAGATCCTATTAAAACACTAATAAGTACACTTTGTACTGAAAGCAGACTTTAACTGGCAGTGTTTATGAGTAACAGAATTCTGCTAAAAGATTGTGAGCTGAGTTTTTTCGAGGAATTAGACCGTGAGTTTTGGGGAAAGTCAGCAACACACACACACACACACACACACACACACACACAGCATGCTACCGGTAACCACCCAAGGTTCCAAGCCTCAGAATCAGCTCCCTTTTCAGGTCTCCTTCACACACTTCAATGGCCATTACAACTTCAAAGAATCAAATTTTGATCAGCGGCCGTCATCTGCCCGTCGTCGGTTCACTGTAAAAGCAGCTCTTTGGAGCTTGAACTGTGGACAAAGAGACACTCGCAAATCGGTGTATAGCGCATGGTGCATAACATTTAGACAGTCTGAATAATAGATGGGCAAATACAGCACCATAAAACCTCATTCATGTAGTCAGACAGGTGAGAAGTGTAACATATACGGTCATAAAACAAATTATTTTAAATATAAACATAATTTAATAACTTTTTTTTTATACTCTGGGCATTTTGGCTTCTAAAATGAAAAGCAAATATAATAAAGAATGCCAAAATAAAGAAACAAAATTGAGTTTCTCAATAAACAGATTTTTAGTTACTAACCATAAAAGTAATCATGGGGGAACAAAAAAAAAAAAAAAAAGGAAAAAATTGCTTCATAATGCAATCAGAGTGCATTCTTGTGAATAAGCTCAAAATGTTTACTTATTTCACAGCACATTTACGTTTTAATTCAAGGTCTATAGTGACTTATTTTCTTATTTATCGTGCGCTCACGTTACAATGATTTTCTGCAGAAAAACTAAAGAGAAGTAAAATATCCAGAATCTGACAAACGGTTGACAGGCCATTCCAAACACTGAGATAAGGTCTAATTACATCTCTGGACTTTAAACAGGTAAGCATTTATATATTTGCATAAACTGCTGATGAGAAGAGTACCGTACAGAACAACGAACCCATTATTAAATGCACAAATGAAGGTGCATTGAAAAAAAGACACTTCACTGCCCCTGCGATGTACAAAAAAAAAAAAAGAAAAGTGGAGTCTAGACGTTTATGCCTGCATACATTAGGGCAACAAAAACTAGCAGGGTGATCCTCGCAACAGACGAGAGCACAATGGCCCGAGCACAAAGCAGGAGACGGCGGCTTAAATATGGTGCTTCTTAGGAAAGAGAAAAAGGGGACAAAAAAATTGTGTGCAAAAAAAAAAAAAAAGAACCACAAAAGGGGGAAACGTTGCACGTTTCTCCAGCCATGTACAGGAAGCAAAATGAGAACTATGAAGTTTGACACTATTCACGGGGCCCTACAATCCCTGGTATGCAGACAGAATGCCAGGCTTAAGAGCGGGGGAGGAAAGCTGGCAAAGTGTTCATGACATAAAAGCGTGTCTATATTTCTGACATTTCGGCGAATAAAGCGCATGGAAGCCCTTTCACACCCGAGACCAAGGGGGAAAAGCCGGGCAGGAGAAGGATGAGAGGAAAAGCATGTCGGCTACCTTGAATGTAAATGAAAGAAAAATGTGTGAACCCAGGTAGAGCCCGGCTCTTATTGGATGTCTAGACTATGATGTTCTGAGAAATAGTTGTACAAGCGTTAGTGCATCGAAATTTGTGAAGATCTAGCTACGTAGAGTTTGGCGGTTTCCAAAAAATTATACTGTAATAAATCAACCACTTGTACTTCATCTTCTAACAAAGTTGTGATGCTGAAGGTCACTGAGTGGTGGACAAATAAAACTGAACACTTACACTTCTTGTAACCAGTTGATGGCAACTTTTTTGAACTAGTGCTCATGCCACCTCGCAGGGCAGCAAGACCGTCACCAGTCAAAAGTTTGGACACACCTTCTAATTCCATTTCTGATTTCTGTTTCTTTCCACATTGTAAAACAATGCTGAATACAATCCAAAATATACAATAATCTCTTTCGATATTGAGCTGAATCTGCTACTTATGCTCTGTAAATCCTTCATAACGGCTTTAATCTGAGGTGCTGTTTGTTATTTGGTGATTTTTGAAGCTGGAAACTCTAAATGAATTTCTCCTTTGCGGCAGAGGTTAAGTTTTGGTCTTGCTTACCTAGGAGGATCTTTATGAGAACCAGTGCCTAATGGGTTTTGCAAAGGCACTCTTACATAACGCAAATAGAATTAAAATTGCACAATTTAGTTAATCTATTTTTATTTGTCAGAAAGGACTTTGGAAAAATAGTAACCCTGCCGTCTAGAGCAAATCATGCGAACAATAGTCCTACTGTTAAATAAGGGACATTTCAAGGATATTACAAAATAAATAAAGAAACATTGTTTGCACTATTTTCTGGCACTATTATTTTTTGAGAGACTTGATGAGCACTGTGCTTTTGTAGCACTAAATCCCACTTCAAGCTGACAGAAGTCAACTCGCGATATTGTTCTCAACTCAACAGAAAGTTCTGAGTTACATTCGAAACTGCCCTCTTCCTCATACTGTACATGAGCTCACATAAACCAGCGATTGCCCGCAACATCATGCTTGACAGGGAGTAGAGTAAACAGTACCATCATCAAATTCAGAACGCGGTCGGTCAGATGCCTGTGCCATCATTAAGATTCAAACTCTCTTGATAGCACGAGCACTTTTCTGTTGAGTCTCTAAAATTAATAAGAATTTATCTAGACATTGTTGAAAACCGACCGAACAAAAAAATATGAAGGTGCAGAAACATTATCCGTACCTGTTGTTCCATTATGCTTTTTGTACGCCATAACTGGAGAACTTGAATTTGGGAATTTTCAATAAGCTTTACGACTCAATTTTACTAAAAGGACCAACGTTCTAAATATGTACTGACGCACTAGTGTTGTAACTTTCCAACAACTCTTAGTTTAAAATACTGCTCTTAAAAAATGCTCCATCTCTCATCAAAAAGGTATTTGGTGAAGCATATGTTTTGCAGTTCAGAAGAGCTTTGTGTTTTGGACACGCTCAGTTGCTGTGGGAATCCCCCCACGGAGGAGCTTCAGTCGTCCCCGACACTCAGGTAAATAGCTCCCTTGCCCACGAAGTGAGTGAAGTACAGTTTATACAGCTGCCTTTGAGACGAGTGCTCTGGAGCACCACACATGCAGCAGGAGCTGCGGCACGACCGCATGAGGCTGATGGCAATCGCAGGCCCATGTGCGCCGGATTGGGAATCGGACTTGTGAAGCTGTGCATGTGGCGATGACCTGGGGCTCTGGAGTCGGAAAAAAAATAAATAATAATAATTATAATATATGAGAACGTAGATGGTAAAGCATTCCCATCAGATAGAGGTGGAACCTTTCATGCCTTTCCCAGGTGTAATTTGATTAGCATTCAGATGAATGATTCCACACAACTTAGATGTGTAACACACCCCACCGGCATTCCCACAGACGAGGGGAAAAAAAAAAAATCGCGGAAGTTAAATTCACCTTGAACGGAATGTAGTCTTGGAAAAAAAACTGAATTAAAATGAATAACACTCTTCACCGTCGGCACAAAAAAAAAAAAAAAAAAAGGCTGGAAATTTACCAGAAGGCTCCTAATGAGAAGTGAATAAATTATCACAAACGCATTGAGCTTGGCATGAAGGGAAACTCTTGTGTGTGTGTTTTTTTTAAGCATTTGTTTTATCCCATGCCAGACTGTGGAAATAATACCTGGCTATTACATGAACACTTTGCCCTTGTTTATCACCTGGGGAAGATCATTTCCTGTTATTAATCTAAGGGTGGGTACTCGTCCAAAAAAAAAAAAAAAAAAAAAGGATGAATGAATCTTAAAAAAAAAAAAAAAGAAACTCTGCTCATTTAACCAGCGTAAACAGCCCTGAGGGATGTGTTCGTTTCTTAGATTTGCTTAAATCTCGGAAATCGCAACGAGATCAGGTTTATAATGGTGCAGAGACGCACGCGAATAAGCAAAGAGGAGGACAAAATCAAACACGAATTAAAGCCTTTACAATCGCACACATTGTGTGCACACTTGAAAAGTGAGCTTTCAGCACCCATGAAATCAGGATGTTATTGGATGGGGATTGACCTCTCTCAGACATGTTGACAGATTTCATCAGTAGGTCGTATATTGTTAAGTCGACGAGCGTCAGACTTCCAAGAAGGAAGCCAAACCCGACCCTTAACCTCCACGGCCGAGTTGTGTCTGCGTCGGCTGTTGCGCAACGCGTCCCGGTTGGCCATCTTTTGAAGTGAGAGGGCCGTGCTAATAACGGATCGGACGTACGGGGTCACTAATAGAAACAAACAACATGTACTACTTGTGCGAGTGAAAGGAGGGTGCAGTTGGCACCGAGGGTCAAACCTATTCTCACGTTACACCGAGCAGTCTGGGTGGGGCAGACTGTGTGTGTGGGAAGAGGCATTTCCGCATGCAATTAGCCACATGCCACCTGTTTGTTTGGAGGCAACGTGCATGGAAAAAAAAAGCTCGGCGTGTCTTGTTGAAACAGAGCTCCTTTTTAAGTGTCACTCGCAAGCCATCTGGCTCGTTTGCACTTTTTGGAACAGAACGCATATTCACTGCGACATTATGTGGCGAAATGGTACCATATGTGTGCGTCGATATTTAACAAGAGCATGAAAATGACCTCACACACCAGGAGCATCACAGCTTTCAGCTGAAGGCGATAATGACGGATATGCGAAGACGGAATAGTCAATTACAGGCACGCTCACCAGGTCAAAAAAAAAAAAAGAAAAAGAAAAGTTTGTAAAACGTAGCTCAGGAACTGACAAACAAAACTGAAATGGCATGTAGAAGTATTTGCTTTAGGGAGTAAGTACTGTTTGTATTTCAGAAATAAATCCGAACACTTACAGAGCAAATTCAGATCACTACGTGGCCATGTAGACAGATGAACGGAGTACAACAGGCTTAAACAGGAACGTCACTGCTATAAAAATAAATAAATGTAAAAATCTGATTAATTGTAAACTTCTGTCAACATTGTTGAGCTGTAAAGCCACGTCTGAGCGGAACGAAACCTGAACGCGTGCATTGAAACTTTGTGTGCGGGCATGATGACTCGTGTGTATCTGCACTCTTTCCAGACATGCGAGAGCAGTGTAATTATTTCATGTGTGCGCATACCAATTTGTGCCGGAGCAAAAAGGCATTTGAGCATTTAAAAAAAAAAAAAAAAATGGAAACATGGAAACGCAAACCCTTTAACGTTGTGTATAAAAATGATAAAACTTCTCTTTTTAGGTGTAAATTGCAGCAGATAACGAAAAATCGTACATAATGGGCTAATAATGATGTAAATTATTTCCTCCTTGTTAGTAATATTTTCTATTTTAGCTATTTATTTTGTGTGTGTGTTAGTGTTCTGGGAGGGTGGGTTGTGTAAAAGGGAAATTTGTAACTGTTCAATTCTGCTCTTCCTTCACAAAAACAT
>JAQMYL010000014.1:16560954-16572244 GCA_030014365.1 Clarias pachynema | reverse complement strand
AGTTCTTTTGAACTTTTATTTAGATTAATAAAAACTTTAGCTGTTACTGACTCAAAAAAAAGCTAATTAAATAGAAATAATTTAACAGAAGGATTTTTACTTTTTAAATATTTAAAACAATGTTAACTGTTCACTATTTTGAGCTTTCTATTAAAATTTTTTCAAGGGTAATTATGACTATGTGACCAATTTTGTACAAAAGCTCAGATTTTCAGAACAGTCATTTAAAGCTCCAAAATTTCTGAAACATTTAATATTCACTCAAGTTTGTCATTTGTAATGGAAATTATTGCATTTGTTCGAAAACAGAATGCAAATTATAAGCACTTTCACTTATGCACTCAGACTTTTGGCTGTCACTGAACACATATGTTTTTTTTTTCTACTCAAAACTTTTCTTGTTTTGAAAACCAAAAACACTGACATCATACATCTTTCCACTAATTACAGTATTATATCTAAGCGATAGGAACAAGACCTATGCTCGATCGGAACAGAATGGTGGAAAGAGAGTGTCCAAAGCGCCATGGTTGAAGTAAGTTTCTTTCCTCAATCACACAAAGGTGACGTGCACTGAAGGGTGCTTTAACGGTTACTTTCTCTTGAGTGCTAAGCAAATGAAATACTATTTAGCGGATAATACACAAAGCCTCTTGTAAGGTCCTCTTCAAAAGAGACATATCCTTTGACCTAGTTGTCCAGCCTTGAAATTTTCACACAAGCACCTGGTAGGAGGAACAGCTTAGACAAAACAGACACTTGAGATGTGTGTGTGTGTATATATATAGAGAGCAGGGAGGACAGGTCAGTGTGGTCTGCTCTACAGGCTGGATTTTATCTAAAGTGTCTGAAGGAGTACATACTTCTAACATGCAAGCTGAAGCCATTTCTGGAAGATCAAATTCTTTCATTTTTGCTTATATTATTAGATCTCCACATTTAATTAATTTGAATGAGTCAAGACACCCATAAACACTGTCAAAAAGTCAAACATGTTCCGGAATCTTTCAGAAATATACAAGTGACGTGGAACAATCATTAGCCCTAGCAACAGATTTCATGCCCACTGTTGCATCGAGAGCAAGAAAGTTCAATATGATGAAAATAAAAAGGTAAAAAATTCCTATTGACGCAAAACATTTGGTATGTAGCAATGTTTCAACCTAACATGCTTTAAGGTTACAAACTTCTAGTACAAATTGCTGAGTCAAGCGCCGTAGGGTCTCCGAAGAGTGTGAGGCCAACAATGAAACGTACATCGAGTTAATTAACAAACTGAAGCACTGGCACAAATACAGTGACGATCACCAAAGGGGAACTGTTCAGTTAATGAGACAAGCAGACAGGACGAATCGCCGCATCCCAATCAGCTGGCACAAAGCAGCGTCTAGTTTTCCTTGTTTGTCTCAATAAGAAATGCATGCTGTTTTTTGGAGGCTCTACTGATTTTTAAGGGTTTTAAAATTAGAGAAAAAAAATGAGAGAATTGTTGAGAAGCCATTTGTTTGTGATCAAGCCTTAGTGAAGCTTGTTCAGATTAAAGTTACAGATCAGGAGCTCATTTAGATGGTCAGTCAGTTCCTAACCTGTGTGGCTAAACCCTTTTTACACAGTTAGCATTTATGGGGAAAAAGTGGTTTAGCGGTTAAGGTTCTAGCTATTGACTAATTGGAATATCTCGAGTCAAAACAACCACGATTGGACACTTAAACCTCTCTAATGTAGCACCACTATGACTTAGGCTTACTAACAAGCAGAAATGCTAGAAATCATTTTAGCTGACAGTACACTTAGTACAAAGTTGTAAAAAAAAAAAATAAAAAAAAATAAAAAACCTGTCATTAGATCATGTGACCTTTTTCCATTGCTCTAAAGTCTGGTCCTTGTACTTTCACTATTACACATAGCTCTGGTTTTTACTAGAACCCTAGATTTTATTTACTTCACCAAGTGATTCATTATTTCTCCACTTGCATTCCTTCCATAAATTTAACTGTTCAGCACTACGCTTCCTGGTTTGGATGATGTGTTAAAGGGTTCCAGTAATTTCATACATCTTTAGTTGTTTTCTTTGCTTAATGCACAAAAATAATTTGAACCACCTGAAATAGTGAAGTTTTATGACCAGACATTGTATTTACATTAGTTTAGCTTGATATCACATATGGAAGGTAGGTGGCATAACAGTACTCGTATTCAGACTTGTATAATTCGATACCCAACGTTCACTTCGTTGTGTGTTGTGATGTCAAACCAGAACTTTTGATTGCGCATTAACAGAACACAGACATGAGAGAAAAAAAATCCCTTTTTTCCCCTCTATTAGACTAATGCACTTATTCCAGTGTTTCACTCATGCTTGGATACCATCAAGGTAGAAAGTTTACTTATGATGGCGGAGCCATGACCTCCCAGTAAGACAATTAATGGGCAAACATGAAAATTGCTTAGAGTGAGGTCAGGACTGTACGAGGGACATGGCAATAACTCCCAGCCTATTCCTGCAATGTGCAAGTGGTGTTCATAAATTATGTTGTGTACAGTTCTCACTGACAGATGAGTCTATTCCTCAAGTTGATGACAAGTTATGAGTAATTTTTCAAGGATCAGGCGTTCGACTCGCTGAATGTTCCTGAGACCAGCTGTAGCGGCCTTTGAGCCACCTCGGCCGGGGCCGTCAGTTATGGACATACGGCCTTCTTTAAAATGTTTGCACCATTCAAATGTTTTACCATCACTCTACTGTGCTTAAAAGTCTTTTGTAAATGTCAATCTGTTTTACGCCTTCATTCACGAGAAATTTTAGATTGACTTGAAAGACCTTTATATTTACAGTATAGTCTATTTAAAGCTAAGCATCCCATATTTTGCAATTAGTGCAAATAAGATTTAAAAATGGTTTAAATAGACCTTATTTAAAAGAGCTATTTTTGGCACAGTTTACAAGCTAGATATCTAGATGCATGAAGTTTATTTTTTTTCACCTTAAAAAAAAAAGGAAAGAATAAAGTTTAGTGATTTTGTAAATTAAACTTTATTTAGAAGAAATTTCTACCTGGATGAATGAATCTCCACAGACAAAGAATAAAGGTTTGTGCTATTATGCACAATTCTTACGTATTGAGGAAATTATGGCCAGATTGCCATTGTTTAGAAATTTGTACAAGTTTATATGTTTACAAAGTTAAATCCATTTTAAAAATATATATTTTTCATTCTTTTCCATGACTTTGCTTTTTTTTTTTTTTCCCCTTCACTGTACCGAACCGTGACTTCGGAATTGTGGAACCGTGAGATTTGCTTACTGTAATGGAAAGTAAAACAATTTACAAATATTGATGCATGCAGAGCAAACACACGCTACATTTTTAGCAAAACTCTCAATGACACGGCTGTTCGAGAAAGTGAAGAACAGCGCCGTGGATGTAGAAATGGCTACACATGTCTTAAACCAGTTAAATATTTTATTGTTTTTAAAGAGCAGACAGCAAACTGTCACTTTCCCTTCAAAAGCTTTTCTTTTTTTCTTCCAGGTGTACAGAAATCTAGTTGCTCAGACAGAAAGCATGTGACAAAACTTGCTTAGGGATGTTGGGTGCATATTGTTAACTGATCAGACATTCCGTGTAAAGCTGCGTATCGGTGGCCAGCCATGCGGTTTGTCTCACAGCTCAGCAGGCTTAATCAAACAGTAATTATGAACAAAAGCAAGCCAGGGCAGGCACCAGAGCGAGAAAGTGCCAGGACTCAGCCACAATCACGCAGGTCTTTAATTGCCATCATTTGATATGCCACACGTTTCGACTGCTCAGAAAGCGCGCCATATGCAAGCACTTTCACATGAACGCACGGCGTGGGCTTTGCACATTTTTGTTATGTTGTGAAATTCCTCTTTCATATCTTTGGTCGGACAAGTCTATTTACGTTTCTTTGAAAAGGCTGCAGATAGCTGTTCAAGGACTAAAATGTAATGCCGTTTACAATCTCGTGGAAAAGAGACGCTGTGGATATAAATATATCTATGCAAAGCAACAATGCTCCTTAAATCTGATTGGTCAGAAGATGCCGATTCTGTTTCGTTAACAGCAGCTCTGAGAGTAGTTTAGTAGCTGCAAGATAAATAACAGGTTTATGCTGCATTAGTGCATTTATTCTAACGTGGTAACATTTGTACAATAACAACTTACACAGGGGCTTGTATAGAGGACACGCCACACAAAGCGATTAATGTGCGAACGTGTGATATTGTTGATAAGATCCTTTCTTTCTGTGAGAAAGCATTTATTTAGCATTTTAGGAAGTCTCAGTAACTGAACATCATCACACCACCCCAATATGGTTTCATTTCCAATAACTGGCCAAAATATCTCAATCTACATAGCCATTGTTGGTCTCTTTGTGAATACAAACCACAGCAAAATTATTTATACTACTGAATTCCTATAATCCGGGTTCGATTCCCGTCTCTGTGTGCGTGGAGTTTGCATGTTCTCCCAGGATAAAGCGGTATAGAAGATGAGTGAGTGAGAGAGAGGGAATCCCTCAGTTTCTTCCAGGAATATAGCTTATGCACAGTCACACATTTCCGCCCTGCATCATTGTAATGAAGTGTTTTTTAGTTGTTTTTTCAGGCTGCATTTCTTTTTTTAAATACGAATACAGTAGTGCCGTGCCTGTTAATACGATAATGAAACAACAGCGTTTTGTGCTGTTTTTAGACATGTCAGGAAACTTCATGCACCATGCACATGTCTGAGACCAACATTATTCACTCCAGCTTCAGTACAATAAGTATGAAAGCTCAGTAGCCAACAGGAAAAAGGCGGCCTTTCCCTACCAGACGAAGCCGCTACTGTCTGTCTCGTCTATTTTCCCCCCTGCTTTCTCTTTTCAGTCCATTCTTTTCGGGAACCCTTAATCGGCTTTAAATCGGAGCGGCCCCAAGCTTGAAGTGAGAGCCCTCGTCCTGGCAGCCTCAGACACGATAAGAGACACAATGTGCACCCACCCAAATACCCAAATACCCACTACAGAAGGGTCATTTTCCTCACATAGGCAAATGATAAAGAAATCAACAAAAGGCATTTAAAGACTCTTCAGTAATGCTTCTGTTCACTTTCCTGTGAATTAAAAGGCTTTCAAACTACTTTGCAAAAGTACTGTATACAGGAAGACGTTTAATTAAAAAATAATAATTATAAAAAATCCTACAATATGTTTTTGTTGGATTTATTATTGTGTTTTGTGGTGTTGTGGTTGGCACTGTTGCCTCAAGGATTCGAATCCTGCATTTTTAAGTACGAGTGTGTTGAGTTTGCATTTTCTCCCCGTGCTGGGGTACGTTTCCTTTGGGTGATTCAGTTTCCGCCCACAGTCCAAAGACATGCAGATTATGCTAATTGTCAGGTTCAGATTGCCCGTAGTGTGTGAGTGAGTGTGTTCAAGAGTGCATTTGTGTGCCCTGTGATGGATTGGCACCCTGTCCAGGGTGCACCCTGCCAAGTGTCCCAAGTCCCCCGGTATAGGCCTAAAGCCTCTGTATAGGATAAGCGATATAGAGAATTAATGAGAGAGAGAGAGAGAGAGAGAGAGAGAGAGAGAGAGCGAGAGCGAGAGAGAGAAAATGGCTTCTTGGGAACTTTATAGTGTTTTTTTTATTTTTTTACTGTCACTGGAGACAAACGTAGGTTTTCAATAAAAAAAATAATAAACTCCTTGTTGAGGCTATTGTAAAACAACTACAAACATTCCTAAGAAGAATAAACTTGGTTTATCTTTAAACCTGCAGTAATTTTATCTAATGCACCACTCAGACATAAACAGCGACAAAAGGTTAGACAAATAACATGGAGGAAAAAAAATAATAATAGACACTACTATTAAATCAGGCAAGAACTTACATGTCCTGTGATAAAGGTGAGGCCAGGTAAGTTGTGTTTCTTAAACCTCATAAGCTCATTCTGTTGTAAAAGCTCTGTGAATGAGAATCTGTAGCATTTCCCCATTTATTCAATAAATGCTGATGTGCTAAATAACCCGCAGAAAGGCGTGTCAACCTTTATTTAGTCAAAAAGTCAGACTGCGGACCAGGATCTAACAGATGTTAGGGCTGTTTATTCCTCCCAATGTCACACTTTTACATCTACAAAATTAAATATAAGCTTCAGGTTTAACCAAGATTTATTTTGAGAATGGGGTTGTTAAAAAAAAATAATAATAATAATTAAATGGAGGCTAATGGCAGTGCAAATAAACCATATCCAAATGTTACAGTAATTAATGCATCCTGAAGTACAACTTACTGAAGTAGCTCCAACAAAAGTTGAGATTTTCATGTAAATAAAATCTGACTTATCAGTCATGCAAAGTTTTTCACTTACAGTATAAGGAGGCTTATAAAGAGGATTAAAGTTCGCCATAAGCTGTGTAAGTCTTTCATCAGTTTAAATTTCTGGTATGATTTTTTCACTCTGGATTGACAATTTTATAGAACAACTGACATTTTATTCGAAAGTTAACAAACATGGACACGTTCATGTCAAAGATGTGACGGGAACAGTGAAGGTAGGACATTACAGTTTTTTAAATTATTATTATTACAATATATTTTTTAAAAAGTTTGGACACACCTTCTAATTCCATGGTCTTTCTTGATTTGTTTTTTCGTTCTACTTTGTAAAATAATACTGAAGGTGTCCAAATTATGCAATAATCTCCTTTGAACAGTTAATATTGAGTAGTATCTGCTATTATGCTCTGTAAAGCCTTCATAACGGCTCTAATCTGAGGTGCTGTGTGTTAATCTGTGATTTCTGAGGCTGGTGACTCTAAATGAACTTCTCCTCGGCAGCAGTGGTAAATTTTGGTCTTGCTTTCCTGGGAAGGTCTCCATGAGAGACAGTTTCATCATGGTGCTTGATGGGTTTTGCAAACGCACTTGACGATACTGTTCTTGCAGGAACTATTCTAGAACAGTCGACTTTCATGTCTTAAAATAACAACTGACTGTTGTAGTTATTTAATTACATAATTCCACATGTCTTAATTTCATAGTTTTGAAGAAAATTTTGTTTTAGAATGTAGAAAATAAATCCAATTTGTTTTGACTGGTACTATACATTTACAATGTTAAAATCTTTCTTTTCAGTTACACCAAGAAAACCATTCTAGAAATGTTTTTGCTGTTGTTTAGTACAAGATCTAACATTTATCCAACAAATCCATTAATTCCTCCATAATATCATTCTAAATCAGTACAGGAATGAATGTAAAATGTCTTACTAGAAACACAATTTAAAAGGTCCCATATTTTACTGTTTGATCTCTCCCCAAAGTGTGTGTTTGTGTGGGTGTGTGTTAATGCGTCAGCTGAAATATCCCTCAGATTATGCAACTCTTTCTGCTGTGAAGGCACAGATTTAGTATCTATATAAAAGAACTACTACCGAGCCATGCCCTGCTAGAGCACAGCATAGCTGAGTAGCAATCTGAGACAGGGCTTTTTATTATATGAGGTCACATTAGGGGGGGAGGGGGGATGTAATTGGCTTGTATCAACCCTGGACCACACAAAAGTGGAAAACTGACAAAAAGCTGGGAATGTCCCCCCCCCCAACCAACATTTTTTGTACATGCACATTGGAAACCCATCTGAATGACTAGACATAGGTTCTCTTTAATGGAAAAAGCTATTAAAATACAACATGGTTGACACAAAATGAAACCCAAGTCAGTCAACTCCCCCGACAACAAATCATTAACACCAAACACAGCATGTTTACTCTTACCAGTTTCTCATCCACCGTGATGAGCTGCGACTCTTGCCCTTGTTTCTGCGCCAGACATCCTGATGTGCTAACTGACCTGCAAGACAGGAAATTTGAGGGGGGAAAAAATGAGACTGAAATGAAAAGTAATCACTTAAGTAAACAAAAGCGACCACAATGCTGTGGTAGAATAGGGAGAATGAAGCGCATGCTGAATCTCTCCTATTACTTCTGTCTGCTGGGTTTCTGGCACGCTCCCATTAGACAGTTAGCAACAGACAGCACTTTATGTCAGCGCACCGAACCACAGTTACCAGCGGAGCATTTCGGAGCAAGAGTCTCCTTTGAACAGCAGCATGAGAAAAACGTGTGGTCGCCGGTTTGTCACGAACAGAAGTTAATGTCAGGGAACCTCACTGACCTTTCTCACATCTTTCCCAGCAAACAGAGATCTTTCTCTCAAAGAGAGAAACATGCAAGCTTCTATTATTTTGTTTAATAAGGCAGCTATGTAGTCTTTAGATTGCAAAATATGAAGTGACAAACTTTTAATATTATACTGTATATACAATTTAATAGTACACTATATACACCGATCAGCCAGAACATTAACAGTAAACTGGTGACGGGATCAGGGTTAACTGAGACTGTAGCATACACCCAGAGGTCTTGTGGAGCCATGCCCCAAGGAGCCTGAGCTGCTCAGGTGGCACAAGGGGAACATACACAATACTGGGAATAATTTTTCTGTCATAATGTTATGGCTGGATGTGCACGTTTGTGTTTTTATCAAGAGAAATCCAAATAAAATCAGTGACCACCCTTTGCCTGCAAAACCAGATTTGCCATCAATTCTTCTAGGTACACTTGCAAACAATGTTTGAACAAACTCAGCAAATAGGTTGTTTCAAACATCTTGGGAGAACTAACCGCAGGTCTCCTCATGTAATCCCTGACAGACTTGATGAGATCAGGGCTCTGTGAGAGGAAAACCATCACTTCTATGACTCCTTGTTTTTCTCTACATTGAACTGCTTAATGACATTGGCTGTTCGTTTGGCATCGTTGTCCAGCTGAAAAATAAATTTGTAGCCAATCAGAGGCCTGATGTTGTTTCATGATGGATAAGTATCTGCCTGAATTTCTCAGCACTGAGGACACAGTTAATTTTGACCAAATCTCCAACCTCCAACATAGAAATGCAGCCCCAAATTTGTAAGGAATCTCCACCATGCTTCCCTGTTGCCTGCAGATACTCATTATTGTACCGTTCTCCAGACCTACGTAAAGAACGTGCCTCTCACTACAGCCAAATATTTTCTAAATTTTTACTCATCAGTACAAAGCACCTGCTGCCACTTCTCGTCCCCTGTTCCTATGTTTTCGTGCATAGTTTAGACGTGTATCCTTCTTTCCGCGACTGAGGTATGGCTTTTGGCCACCATTGCTCCATGAATACCACTTCTGGGCAGACTTCTCCAGGCAGTAGATGGGTGTACCTTGGTCCTAAGCATGATGTGCCTTCCATCTGTTGCATTAAGTTTCCTTGGCCGACCACTGCGTCTGCAGTCGTCAACATGGCCGGTTTCTTTGTGCTTCTTTAATAAAGCTTGAACAGCACATCTTGAAATCACAATCTGCTTTGGAAATAACTACCTTCTAGTTGCTATACTCCATCTTGCCATTGTGTATGACCAATGACATAAAACTGTCTTCCACAACCTCACCTTAGTAGCAGAGCTTGGCTGTGTTTTTTTTTGGCCAGTTTTAGGCCAGCTGTTTCTGTTTCAGTTCATGACTGTATTATAACCTACATATGAAATTAATTATTAGCACCTACTTGATATAATTGATTAATCATACACCTGACTCCCTGATTATTTTTCCCTGAATTATAAGAACCAATGCTGACTTAAAGCCAAAGGACAAAGGGCAGTCACACAGAAGAAAAATCTAAATTAAAACAATATTCGGTGTGACTACCCTTTGGCTTTAAGTCAGCATTGGTTCTTATAATTGCACAAGTCAGGGCAGTCACACCGAATATTGTTTTAATTTATATTTTTCTTCTGTTTGCTCACTTTGCATTTTGTATATTGCTAAAAAAAATAAACTATTAAAGTATATATTGTTCAAAGCATACTTGCTTTCCAGCATTTCTTTTTCATAACATTGTATAATAATAACACTGAAGACATTGAAATTATGACAGAACAAATATGAAATTTTGTAGCCAACAAAAAATATGTTTTATATTTTAGATTCCTCAAAACAGCCATCATTTGCCTTTGATGACAGCATTGTTCACTCTTGGCATTCTCTCAGTCAGAACTTCATACTCATGAAGTATTCACCTGGAATGGTTTTCCAGCAATCTTGAAAGAGTTCCCAGATGTGTTGAGTACTTGTTGGATGCTTTCGCTTCAGTCTCCGGTCCAACTCATCTCAAATCATCTCAAGTGGATTTGGGGTTGGATGATCGTGGAGGCCAGATCTTCTGATGCAGCACTTCATCACTCTCCTACTTGGACAAATAGCTCTTACATAACCTAGAGGTGTGTTCGTGCTGATTGTTCTGATGGAAAACAAATGATGGTCCCACTCAGTGCAAACCAGATGGGATAATATGCCACTGCAAAACGCTGTGGTAGCCACACTGCTCAAGTGTTCCCCTTAATTTAGCTGTTGACACTGTTGCACAAAGCACCCCACAAACAAGCACACCTCCTTCATGCTTCACAGTGGGAACCACCCATTCAGAATCGTCTGTTCACCCTTTCTACATCTAACAAAGACATGGAAGAACCAAAAATCTTACATTTGGACTCAACAGACCAAAGGACAGTTTTCCATTTATCTAATATCTATCCCTTCTTCTTCTTAGCCCAAGCAACTCTCTTCTGCTTGTTGTTCTTCTAAAGTATTGGTTTCTTTCGACCATGAAGGCCTGACTCATGTTGTCTCCTCTAAACAGTAGCTGTTGAAATATGTCTGCCGCTTGAACGCAAAGGCATCTATGTGAGCTCTCCTCTGAGGTGCTGTAAATCAGCAGTTTCTGAGGCTGGTCAATCTAATAAACTTCTCCTCTGCAGCAGAGGTACCTCCCTGGAACTTCGACATACAAATTTAATTCATTCTGGAGGTGAGTTCTTAAAGCAAAAATTTGTATTGCGATACAGATTTTCCCCTTAAGAAATAATGTAAATGCAGATAATCCATTCCAGCCACCCAAAAATATTACCAATATTACAAAAACACTCAGAAAAATCACGTCGCTCTTGAACGCATGCCGAAGGAAATGTTGGTATCATAGGATGACTTTCAAAATAACTTTCACTAACTGAAAAAAAAAAAAATGTAAACTTCTTAAAGTTTTTGCATCTTAGCCAGCGTTCGGTTCGTTCATATGCCTAATGTTCTTTGTATGCCAATGCAAATTTCTTGCAAAATTTTAAGTCTTAAGGCAAAAATTCATAAGGAAGGCCATCCTTATGCCCGAGGGTCTGCCACGCGCATATTATATA
>JAQMYL010000014.1:16538583-16560854 GCA_030014365.1 Clarias pachynema | reverse complement strand
GAGGCAAATTTCATTATAAAAAGCTAGATGGACGTTTGGAAAAAACCAAATGCACGACGTAGGAGGGGTGGTTCAGTTGGCTAAGGCTCGAGGGTGTTGATTTTTGGATCCGGGTGACTAACTAGAGTAAAACGTTTAATTGATTGTGATGAAATAATGCGATTATATATATATATATTTTAAGTATATATACACATATATATATATATATTCCCTAGCATATTGAAGACTTTTTCCCCCCTAACAAGTGGTTTTCTTATGGACACACAGATGTTTAGTCCTAATCCTGTACGCTCTCATCACATTGTGCGGAATGGAATGGAATTGCTCTTACTTTCACTATTAAACATAGCTTTAAACATAGACAATCATTGTTGATTTTTACCATGCAACTTCACCAAATGGTTAAGTGATCTCCGTTCATTTTCCCCCCTCCAAATTTCTTTCAAAAAGCTGATGATTCAGCAATATCCTCCCAGGTTTTGATAATGTGCTACAGGGTTCTTAACCTTGTTCCAGATCAACCTACTTCAAATATCTCCTCCTTAGCTTTCTATGCTGGGACCGGCCCTGCATCCAGTGGTTGGGGTTGAAGCACTGGCTGGGATTTGAGAGAAACCTACAATTGAGCCAGCAGATGCAGCCCAATTATTTGACCCTTCTGAAACTACTGTATTATTATTATTGCACAATTATTATTATATAGTAATAAGAAAAAATATCAATTAAATGCATAAGAGGAGACACATTATGCCATATCAAAGTAACAGTCCAGATTCAGCAAGGTCCCATTCACACACATTTGTTCTCTATTTTTGGTGGAATTTACCACAAATAAAATCAAGTTATACCATTTATAAAATGTTACCACTATGCCTTGTTATATTACTAACCTCATTCCTTCTGTGTTCT
The DNA here is from genome assembly GCA_030014365.1 of Clarias pachynema. Taxonomy (NCBI): domain Eukaryota; kingdom Metazoa; phylum Chordata; class Actinopteri; order Siluriformes; family Clariidae; genus Clarias; species Clarias pachynema. The sequence goes on along the minus strand of JAQMYL010000014.1, from coordinate 16,559,942 downwards.
TCACAGATCTTGCAAAATCATTAAAAATCATTAGTAATCTCATAATAAGCAGTGTGTTTGTGTTGCCATGACCCAAGATGTCTTCTAGACAAATAATAATTTACAAGCTTACATTCTTACAAAACTGCTAATAAAAGCGGATTTTATGTTTTTGTTCAACTCAGAGAGGTTAAATTACTTTATATTTATATACTTTATATAAATACTTTATACCTTATATTTTATTTAAGCTATAAGCGGTGCATTTAGTGTCATGTTGTCTTTGTTCTTGAAAGGCTTCTGAGCCTGCTAGCCTGTTTAGCTAGTCACCACAGCGTTAGGAAGCTAATAACATAACTATCTCTAACAGACATAAATAATAACCATGCTGAAGAAGAATATGAACAATTCAAAGAATTTAACTCTGTGTAAAATAAATTAAATTAAATGCCACACAGAATTTACACTATATAATGAAACAGTAACGTCAAGCAATGCTAACGTTATCCTGATGTTATTGCTAAATATCCTCCAACTATTTAACGAGTGTAATAGCGACATACAGCACAAAATACACACAGCAAACATTACACAAAGAGCTCGTTATTACCTTAGTGGTGTTTTTGTGATTGAATGGCGAAAACAAATTCGACTCAAACCAGACCAGAGTGACATTGAGGACGCCATGTTGGCGGATTACACACACACACACAGGACTCTACGGCGTCCCGCTGAGGTCAAACGCGATTTCTTCAATCTGAAGTAAGAACATAAGGAGAAACACAAACCGCATATTATCAACAAAAATGTCTTTATAGCGTTGTCTTTAAAACGAGGGTGTTTTTCATGATCAATCACACTGATTTTCACTTATCAATAAATTAAAGCAACACCAGACAAACCATTAGAGGAACCAGGTGTGTCTAATCAAAACTCCTTAAGAGACAGTTTTACCTTCTCTAAAACATCTCATTCAGGTCAATAATCATATCTCTGGTCGTTAAATGACTTTATCTATCTATCTATCTATCTGTATATCTGGATGTCTATTTGACTATATGACCATGTGTCTGTCTGTCTGTCTGTCTGTTGGTATCTATCTGTCTATCTATCTATCTATCTATCTATCTATCTATCTATCTGTCTGTCTGTCTATCCATCTATCTGTCTGTCTCTCTATCCATCTATTTATCTGTATATCTGTCTGTCTATTTGACTATATGACTGTCTGTCTGTCTGTCTATCCATCTATTTATCTGTCTGTCTGCTGGTCTGTATCTATCTATCTGACTGTCTGTCTATCTGTCTGTCTATCCATCTATTCATCTGTATATCTATCTATCTATCTATCTATCTATCTATCTATCTATCTATCTATCTATCTATCTAACTGTCTGTCTCTCCTTCTATTTATCTGTATATCTGTCTGTCTAATTGACTATATGACCATCTGTCTGTCTGCTGGTCTCTATCTATCTATCTATCTATCTATCTGTCTGTCTGTCTGTCCATCTATTTATCTGTATATCTATCTATCTATCTATCTGTATATCTGGATGTCTATTTGACTATATGACCATGTGTCTGTCTGTCTGTCTGTCTGTTGGTATCTATCTGTCTATCTATCTATCTATCTATCTATCTATCTATCTATCTGTCTGTCTGTCTATCCATCTATCTGTCTGTCTCTCTATCCATCTATTTATCTGTATATCTGTCTGTCTATTTGACTATATGACTGTCTGTCTGTCTGTCTATCCATCTATTTATCTGTCTGTCTGCTGGTCTGTATCTATCTATCTGACTGTCTGTCTATCTGTCTGTCTATCCATCTATTCATCTGTATATCTATCTATCTATCTATCTATCTATCTATCTATCTATCTATCTATCTATCTATCTAACTGTCTGTCTCTCCTTCTATTTATCTGTATATCTGTCTGTCTAATTGACTATATGACCATCTGTCTGTCTGCTGGTCTCTATCTATCTATCTATCTATCTATCTATCTATCTATCTATCTGTCTGTCTGTCTGTCTGTCTGTCCATCTATTTATCTGTATATCTGTCTGTCTATTTGACTATATGACCATCTGTCTATCTGTCTGTCTATCCATCTATTTATCTGTATATCTGTATATCTGTCTGTCTATTTGACTATATGACTATCTGTCTGTCTGTCTATCTGTCTGTCTATCCATCTATTTATCTGTTTATCTGTCTGTCTATTTGACTATAAGACTATCTGTCTGTCTGTCTACCTATCTATCTATCTATCTATCTACAGACACCCACAATATCAACACCAATCAAAACAATCGACACATTTTTTGGATAGCCGGGGAAACCGCAGGACCAAAGGTAACCCTACCAAGCACATGCAAACTTCACAAACACAGGCTGACATCTTAGCCACCATGCTCCTGGGTGTTAATGCCCTACATCAAATTGAATACATGTGCTGTATACTTAATTACTTTAAAAAAAAAAAATCTTACTTTTTATTCCTTACATTTCTATGAAGCCCTTTACAGTACTTACAAATCAGCGAATGTCTGTAAAATATTGTGATATTGTTATGCTGCACAATGCAGTTAGTGCTACAGCTATTCATGAGCATTTGGAGATGTATAGTCCACTGCACTGCACACGGTGGAACCTGAGGATGAGTATTCCTGGCCCTACCTCATTAAAATCTTTCAAAATCCTGAGCAACACTTGTAAAAAATGAGATGTCTTTTTTGGCGCCCTAGAAGATATGAACTAAATGTAACAAAAAGTTGAGTTTCATTAACTTGCTAAAGTCAACTGAATGTTTTAAACCTTATTTATAGGTATTACTACTGTACATGCACCTACAAATGATGAAATGTGAATGATTTATCCAGGTATAGAGTATGATGTTTCATTGTAATAGTTTTAGATGAGTAATAAAAGTAAGTTTTCGCATGGAACCATGATATTGCATTATTTTAACAGATAAATATGTATGGTTATGTTTTAGTACTTACATACATTTAAAATATAAAAAAAAAATTATTTTCACATATATGCTTTTTTGGATGGATACTTCTCTTTTTCTCAAGTACATTTTTAAAAACTTTATTAATACTTCAAATTACATATCATTTCTCAGTTAAAGCTGAACAGTTTTGTGAGGCAGTACAATGTAAATATTTACATAAATTTGAATCATAAACAGTACTGAATAAGTCATTAAAAATATATTATGAGTATATTATCAAATATTATATTTTAAAGGTATCAGTGATTATAGTTTTAAGCAGGAAAATGCAGTTTTTAAACACTTGATGTGGGAAGAACACCTACAAAATTATAAAATCTGTTTTAACTTTAATATACAGATGTTTGTAAATGGAAAGACAAAGTTGCACAATGTTGTACCTCCATTTACTTTTCATATATTTTAAATCATTGCTCATTGGCTCACAAATGTATGGCTCATCAAATGGAAGAAAAGCATACAGTAGGTTTACATCAAAATCTTATTTAATTAAAATTTTAAGTAACTGCTCTTCTATCGTTGTTGAGTACACTTTACAGCTGGCTAAGTTTAAAATTATATGGGTTTATAACAATTATTATTTGAATTAATCCAATTCAGTGTTTCCCAACAAATTTGCATGACTCTGTATTTTTGATTACTTAATGTTAGTAAAACTAACTGGAAAATTGTTCTTGTGCAAAAATTATAAGTTGTGGTTTGGATTTGACTGAATGTCTTAAATGCAGTGAATAAAAATAGTTTAAATGCACTAAATAAAGACTGAATGGATCGGTTTTTGGAAATATAAGAACAAATATTTAAGTCAAAATTTTTTTACTTTTTTAAGAATTTGAATGAAAATATAGGATATAAAATGGAGATGTGATTTAGAAATTGCACGTGCCTTAAAGTTTAACATTGTCATACTGGCAATGTACAACTACATTAAAATTTTAGACTTCTGGAACCACGGTGCTTTCTGGAGCAGTTGTTCTCTAAATCTGATTTTTAAGTACTTTGTTCAGGACTGGAAATTAAAACCAATTATTTAGTTAGATTTATATTTTTAACCTAATCACTTAAACGGAATTAGTTTAATTAAGATTTCAGTAAGAGTGAAACAAGGGGCTATTGTTAATGTTAACACAACTCTGGCTGTGACATGTCCAGAAATGCAAAGCTTAATCCCTCCATTAAACTACATGAATATTATTATAAACATTCAAATAATAGTCTTAATATTTGATGCACTGGATTACATTAACAGCAGTTAAAGGGGTCCCATTTGCAAAATGTTTGCAACACTCTGGCCTAGAATTTAAGGATAACAAAAGTGTTTACCATTATTAAAGCTAGTTTGAAGAACTTTAACCTTCAGATGTACATCTGCGCCTAAATTAAAAAAAAAAAATACTCAAAATACTTGGACATATTTATTTTCTGTTTGAAAGAATGTATTAAAGTTACAGACCCTATATAGGCAATAATTGTTCTTGATGCACATCATTTCATTGAATGCTGTAGTCATAAGCATGTGTGGCTGTTTGATCTTATAGCCATCAATCTTAAAAAATTTCTCCTGAAATTATAATTTTGTTGGTAAGGTTTGTAATAAATTCACCCAATTGTGCCAATTTATTTAAGCATTTGTATAATCAGTTTGTCACAGACTTGCATACTGGTGTATTAGTGTAAAAGTTAATTAATATAAGCACATTATTTAAAAAAAAAATTTTTTTAGAGCATAAGACATATTTTATAAATGTGGTATAAGGGTTTTTTGTACATACAGTATATAACACGGCCCACATTGTGTCAAATTGCTATTATTGGTATGTGCCTTAGCTTGACAAATATATGGTTCCCCCTACCCCTAAACAGGGGGGAAAAAAGGGGGTCCTTCCAAAGGAGAAAAAAAGCAGAACAAAGCATCCAAAGCATGCCACTTAATCTGAGTCCAGGTCTCTTCAAAGGGTTCACTTTTAGATGGCCGATTTCCTTCTTGGTTCTCAGGGATGGAGCAAAGCAAGAAAACCCCCCCTTGGGACTGAAGGCATGCCATGTCATAACACACTCATTTTCCGCTATTTATCAGTCCCCTGGATTCTTCCTCCTCCATTTTACCATTCATTGAAATAAGGTTGTATGTGTCTGGCCCCTAAAAGCGCTGGAGGATGAGATCAAAGTTTCTATTGATCAGTGAAAGAGTTGAAGGGTCTAAGGGACTTCCCTGCACTTCAGTTGCCGGAATCTCAATTTAGCTTTAATGAGACCTCATTCATCAACACTTACCCATAGAGGAAGTGAGGGTGTAATTGACTAGTCTCTCGGTCTCTTGGAAGAAAATGCATTTGTGTTTGATTTCCAACATTTATAAATTGGAGGAAAGAGACATTTCGGTTCAGAGTAAAATAATTACCTACTGTTGGTATATCCGATTTATTCATATAAAACTATATAAGTCATAAAGACTTTATTTATTAGGTAAAGTATTTTTGGTTTGCTATAAATACAGATTTAAAACAGTATGCTAAAATGTATAACAATGTTTTTTTTTGTTGTAAATAATCAATAATATATAAATAATCATACTACAATGTATTTCAGTAAAAAAGGTGAATATCAGATTTTTAAAAAATCTAAGCACATTACAAAATTTACAAAGGACCAGGATGGTTCAGACAAAAACGTCTTTAATCTTTTTCTTATGTCAAATTCTGAATTTCTGCACCACCACACTGAAACAATGCAACCAGTTGGTAACCCATTATCCCTTAAAGAGTTAATCTATGATGTGCAAAAGGAGAAAAACAGAATTGCTTCCCCTCTCTCGCGCGCTCTGTCGCCTGCCCCCCCCCCCACCCCTCTGTTGCATTTTGAAGGAGATGCGAGTTGGCAGCATGGGAGAGGATTGAAGATTAATGGTGTAAAGGGGGGCTCTGACAGCCTTTCCGCTGGTCGCCATTCTCCTGGGTGGCCCGATTGGTCTTGGATGTCACGTTTGCTACTTAATCTTGCATGTGTGGAACAGTCTTGAAGATGTGCTTGAAGATCTTGTGACCTGCTCACATCTACGTAGTCATTAAGTTATTTGTGGGACCCTTTAGGGAAATTCTTAAAACAACAACAACAACAAAAAGATTGTTATAGAGCTATTTTAGATACAATGAACCTAAATACTGAAATTGCAAATGGCCTCATGTAACTTTTGCATTTCAAAAGTCTAAGAAATAATGGTAGGCTCTTTAAAAAAAAATTGCTAGCATGTTTTTTTTATTGTGTTTTTCCCCCCGAAAGAACCCATTTTAGTTGGTGCCTCAAAGAACATAAAAAGATAAATTCCTAATAGTTACCATTATGCACAAGTATATTTGTGGTATAAGTTGATCGTTTACGGTATATTGTCAGAATAAGGTTTTTGCAAAAATAGAGCCCAAAATTTGATTTACTATGGCATTGGTCTAAATGAAACAGTTTAATTTAAAAATGATAAAAGTACAGTTTAAAAAAGTGGACATACAGTAGGTCCATAAAAATTGAGAGCTGAATTAATAAATAAATTAAAAGCACAAATACATGTTAACATTTCTAAGCTGGAGTGACAAAACTCAGATATCAAGTGAACTTTTTAGATGTATGTATCTGATCCCTGTGATTGCAACAATATCTGCTTTTAGCAACATTAGAAAAAAATAATTTATTTTATTGATTGCAGTGTATCATCAATTTCTAATAATCGTGATTTAAAGACAAAACTATAGCGTGATTTAAAGACAAAACTATAGCACATAAATGTAAACTGATTATTATAAGTTATGCATAGTTGCTCACATTTTCCTAACTATTTTTTATAGTTTTTTTAAATTCTTTGAAGCTGCTTTGTGATAATGACCATGGTTAAAAGCGCTATAGAAATAATATTTAATTGAACTGAGTTTACACAATACTTTCTACACAGGGTTGTTGTGCACACACAAATTATTCCCAGCATTTGTCTGCTACGCTCTCTGACTTACTGCTGTAATTCCACAACCATAAAGTGCAAAAAGCAGAAAGCAATAATTCGGTATACTGTATCTAATTAGGTGACTTTGAAATCACAATTGTGAGGATGTGTTTTAGCAAGGGTTACATTCTTCCATTGCACATGATTGGAACACACTTCAAATAAGAAAAGTGATCTTCATCTCACCCATGGCCTCATGAAACTAATCCAATAGTATATTGTTATGTTTCTACTTTATCTTTGGCTTCAGTTTCCAGATTTTTGTGAGATCCTTTATAGCTGACCAGTTTTACCCATGTGGCTTTAGTTCTCCCAGAATTGTTCTATTTTATAAGTTTGATTAGTCATATCTAACATCAAAAGCAACAGACCTACAAAGCGATTGCAATGGACCAGTTGAATAAAGATGCTTGATCGTATGCCCAAATCTACTCGCGGTGCCGGCTGGTAGCATTGCTGCCTCACAGCTCCAGGGTCCAGGTTCTGTCCTGAGCTCAGGTCTCTGTCTGCATGTTTTTCATGTGTCTGCATGAGTTTCCTTCTGTTTCCCAAAAACATGTTGGTAGGTAAACTGATAACTTTTCAAATATGGCCCAAGTGTGATTGAGTGTGTGCATGGTGCCATGTGATGGACTGGCAACCAATCCAGGGTGTACCCTCACCTTACACTCAATGTTCCCTGGATCCATCACAAGCCTGACAATTAAATTTTCTTTAGTAAATCAGTCATCAAATGTTGCAGATGCTTTGTGAAAAATGGTTTTATTTTGAGCCTATGTTGCCTATTTATTTGTTTACTGTTTTTTAAATGACCAAAACTTTACATTGTACAGTAAATTGCAAAAATGTTGTCATTTAAATGGACAAAATTCAATAATTAATCAGTATATATATATATATATTTTTTTTGGAACTCTACAGCTTGTTTCACCAAAACACTGAATGTGAACTGCTTCCTGGTTTGACCTTTGTAAGGTTAAACCCCTAATCCTCACCCCCATTAAACCCCCTTTCTTTCCATTCTTCTCTATTTTCTAACAGCACTTGTCTCATGTTTGAAAAAGTAAATCGTCACTGTACCACTGCTCTTCCTGAGAATTATAACAACTCTCCGCAGTGAATTTCTTATAATCTACACTCTTATTTGTACATATTTGTAAGGATGTCTGTCACTCCATTTGTCTCTTTCATAATAGTTTTAATGAAGATGCTTTCCTGGATGACTCACTTCAATTCATTACAAGTTTAGATGAAACCGTTTAGGTTGGATGGGGTTGCAGCAAATTCTTTTTATTTCATTTATTTCTTTTTTATTTTAACAAAGGTGCAGGTGTTTTCTGTCCAGAGAGAATTTCAGTGTTTACCAGACAGTGACGATGAAAAAGTTACTTTTTCTCTTCTGCCATCTGCTACGTTTGTATTCATGAGCAACAAGCTCCCCACATAGTGTTGTAAGCGAAGCTGCTCTCTGGTATAAACTGTTTGGATTTAATGAAATAATCCACCTACAGATCTTGGAACAGAGCCCTAGCAGACCTCAAAGGAACAATTTTAGAAGGGTAATCAAATATTTACAATATGTTTGCAGCTGATTAATTAAGTGTCCTGTAGTACAGTCCATATTTTCTGCAACCATTTACTTTGTTCGGTGCTCATCTCAGGAAATAGCAAGTCTTAATCACTTAAGCCCATGTGTAAGTATTATCTTATTATATAATACTTGTGGTATTCTCAGTATAATCATAAATATATTTTACTGCTTTGTTAACTGCTTCCCAGTCAAATAGATAAATAGACAAAATTCAAACATAAGCCAATTGTTTCAGCAGTCTCAATCTGACTTGATTCAAATTGATGCAAACTAGTCTACTGTTATTTTGATACTTTTGTGTTACATTCAAGTTTAACGTCCTTTTGATTTTGCTTCTAAGCTAAAATGTAAAAGTAATATTAACCAATATTAAGATGTAAAATATTTGGACTACATGGAACGGTTATAGCATGTCGTTGTTCATGGTGTGATGTTTATGAAGTACTTTGGAGAAAAAGTGGAGAAAAGAGCACAAAGTAGTTACAGCAGCCCATTATTGAGTTAGAAAGTGATTAAAGTTGCCAAAAACACAAACTCCAAATAATTCAGTAGTCCTTGTTAAAACAATGTACAATTTCAGAACCAGGGCGCTGTCCACTACACCTTTGAGATTATATTCAAAATCTTATTTGACACAATTCTGAATAAGTGCTAAAGTCTATATCGACAAGTTGATTATAACCATATAATGTGGCCAAGAATCTGGCAAATTAAGTAGCATATGTGAGAGATTATCAACAGAACCCAGAAATTGGTAGAAGTGTTCACTTGTACAATACAGTACAAAATTGCAATGTGAAACTCTGTAAAGCAAACATTTTTAAATACCAGAAAAAATCATTGCAATGTTTTATCTTTATTAGTTAATGTATCTTACCTAGAATTGTACTTAATATGCTCACATATTCAATAAGGCTATATATCTTAGACAGAATGGGCATTAAAAAAAATCTAATGTGCCTGAAAGTTTTTTTCATAATAAAAGATTAAAAAAGATACTGTTACAAGGTTATATTGACAGAACTGTCCAAGTAATTACGCCAACAATAAAACACTGTACTGTTACAGATGACTGATGATTATGACTTATTAGCACTTATTTCAATTTATGTGCCAATTCTTGAAGCTGTTAACAAGATAAAAAAAAAAAAAGAAATATATGTTGCAGAATACATACAAAGATTGTACAATACAAATACATAAAAGTAAAAATGTTTGATTGTTTATCTACATTGAACAAAAAACATATTATTGTTACTTTTTACTGATAAATTGACAGACATTTTTTTATTTTATATGTTTTATACAATGCCTAATTTTATATTACTTTTGTTAACTAGAAACTTTTTTCTCATCTTTTTAGTAATTTTATATCACTTTTATTTCACTTTTCAATACTTTCACAATTCAATACTTGATACAGTTTTATATCATTACTTTTATTTCTTAGTGTCACTGTTACTATTTATCACACAGTAATTATTAGCTTATTTTGCTACCTTTTATTTCCTTTTTGATTTATTTACATTCTTTGTTATACATTATTTAACTTTTCAGTTTCCTTACCATCATACCTCAGACTTGCATTCTGAGCTCCATTAAAAAAAATATGAAAAGTGCTTTTTAAGTAATAAAAGTAACACTTTCTTTTTTAAAAGATGTTTTTAACTATTTTTAAATTTACATTTTACGAATTAATGACAACATTTAATAATCCTGTAACACCATTCCTTTGTATTTTGTCATTAGTGCTTAGAACTCAAAATTCAGTTCCCATTATCTGTTATTACCAGAAACATAAACAGGGCAGTTAGGAGGAAAAATGAAAAGTGTGAAATATGTCCACTTAGACACATAGTTGGAGATCACACTTTTTAGAAGGAAAGTTCGAAATTTAACTCTGTGTTAATCTGTATGCTGACTAAAACACTTAAATACACGAGGGAAAATATTACACTAAAAGTCGCGTACAGTATTCCCCTCTGTGTCTGGACCTCAGCCTAGAGCAAAGTCATTTGAGTATCTTTCACCATGCAGAAGTGATATACAATGGCAGTAATGACCACTACTGGACAGACTTTTTCAACAGACCTCACACCCTCTTGACTGATAGGTTTCTGTGACGGCAGGAGGCAAAGACCTGTTTTTGGTAGGTGATGCGGGAAGATCAATTCTCTCGGGACAAATGCCTGCCACATATTTTCCTTTGGCAAACAAAGGGAGTGAGTGATGTTTGCTTGAAATAAGAAGTTAAATCTCTTGTGTTTTTGATGAGGAGGCCACCTGGGATGCACATCTCCATCATCATGTCGCAAGTTGAGGGGAAACACGGGGAGAGGCAGGAAAAGAGACTAAATATCTAGAAAGGAGCCACAAAATCAGATACAAAATTCTGAAACCAGTTGGTGATCTGAATATTTAAATGCATCAAAAATATTCAAGTACATACAAAGCAAATTTAACGCTTTTGTTTATTTATTTTTTAAATCAACACTTGTATTAGCTTTGACATGATGATGATGTACTGTAACATTGATAATGTCTATATCTTAATGAAGATATCCTACTTACAATAATAGCAATCAGTTTCTGTGATTAATATCATATGTTACAGTACCATTTTACGATCATGATTAGCTAGGTTGATATACTGTCATGTATTACAGACTTTTAAAAAACTCTGTTCAAAGGGCATAAGGTGATCCGTATGTCATACATACCGGAGATGTTGTTAACACCTAATAGTATCATTCCGTCACCTACTGTTTAATACACTGGTGCTTAAAGTTTACATTGCTCCTTATCAGTGCTTCACCCTGCAGCAGATACCTCCCCAAATGTTGTTTGGTTTACCCAGAGGGGGGTGCCATGCTGAGGAACCGTGGCATGCTTAGGAAAACGATTTTAAATGAACCCCAGTCACATGTAAATACACCCCCATGCATCACAACAAAAATATGTGAACGAAAACAAGGGCTTACTGGTTGGCTTTTGTTCCCGATCATCTTGTCGAGATCAGCTTGAAGTGAGAAGATCTTGATTGCTTATTTTCAATCCTGTGATTCAAAAGGTGTATAAAGGATCACAAACTCGACAAGACCAAGCATATTAGGAAAAAAGATGGAAAAGAACATGATCTCAAAGAAGGAAAAAAAAAAAGAATGAGAAAGGATCACAAGGACCAGATGGATGTCAGGGGAACATCTGTTGCATTTCCACAGGGGTGAGTCCCATCAACAGGTTGTGAAAGCTGGGGATTACAGCACTGATGGAAGGAGGGAGAGCGAAAACATCCAGTATTTCTTCAAAAAGGCCATTTTTGTTTTTCTTGTAAACAAAGAAAGATTCCCTCAAGAGTCATACATTACCATTTCAGATAGGCACATTTGGGAGGGGGGTAACCTTGCCTTTGGGTAAACACAACTGGGAAAAGAGCCCAAGTCTTTAAATTGGCATCAAAGCGAAATGCCTATCCCTTATTTCCAAAGGTCCTAATGAGAGAAAAATCACTGTGCTAGTGCTGCTGAATTCAAATGCAAAGTGACTTCTAAAAATAAGTTCTGTCTAGACAAAGCTGGTGCCAGCGATAAAATGAAATGCAAATACAGTTTAAGCAAGTGGTGCTCATCGTGAAGGGTGTTTTAATGATAAGCCGCAGTCTGGATAGTCATAGTAAACAGATATTTTACATACAGTTCCTCCCTGAAATTATATATATATATATATATATACACACACACAATGAATATGTTATTCAATCAGATATACATGTATGTATATGTGCATGTATGTATACAGTGGTATCTAAATATATGGCTATGTATCAATAAATGCTGATTCCCCTGATGGAGTTCTAATAATAATAATAATAATAATAATAATAATAATAATAAAATCTGTAGTATGTAAATAAGAATTCTTGTAAGTTGGAAAAACACAAGCTGATGGTGAAAGGATCTCATGATCCGGTTTACATGGTCACACTGTGTCTCAACAGGGAAGAGAAGGGCCCTCGTGTGTTCTCCTCAGCAGGTTGAGGCTGTCTCGATGCACCTCCTCCGCTTTGAGGGTGGGCCCTTCGGCGTGACCAAAGGGAAGCAGACCGAAAGAGAGAGCGAGAGAGGGAAAGGGGCACAGGTCTTTCTCAGGCAGCAGACTGGAGAGGCGCGTCAGCCACAGACATAGAGAAGGGCGGAAAACTGAATCAAAGTGTCGCTAGGGCAACCTGTGTGACACACATTGTATTAAAGCAATCTGAAAAGGGAGCAAAAGGGGAAGAGGAAAAAAAAAATGATGCAGCAGAGGTAGTGTAGATCACGAGTTTAGGTTCAATCAGTTTGGATGTGAAGAAAACCCCAGGTTTAGAAAGGTAGCACAGAAGCTTGAGGTTTTTTTTAATTATTGTTTTTAATCATCATTAAATTAAAACATTATTAGTGATGATTAAAGGTTACACAACTTCAAAGGACCTTGAAAGAATTCGCCTTGGACTTTTCCCTTCTAATTAACATTAGAAAAACATTAATGCTAAATATATTGTAGTCATGTACATATACAGTACAGTATTAAAAAATTTTTGTTTTTCCAAAATCATGCCTAACCAAGCAGTCTGCAACACACAAAAATGTTTTCATTAAAGCCAAAATGAGGTGGACCTGATTGCATCGGTAAAACATGGTACATCAGAATGTTAAAATGTAAATGTCTTGCATTAATATAACACAGAGATATGAATAGCCTGGTGTGCAGCATGTCTGGGCTTAAATGAAGACCCACAGGTCTGAACAACTCCGAAGTAAATCTTTAAAGACGTCTTATGAGACACCTGTGAGACATAAAATATCACACATTGGAGAGCGTCAGTAATCTAAATTTACAGAGAGTCATTTGGATAATACTGTTGGGAAGCATCAGGTTAGGGTGCTTAGAAAGTGGCGGGCCAGGAAACGAGGTGGCAGACGGGGAGGGGTCCGCATAGACAGTTGGAAGGCATTAGACTGGTGGACAGGGACTTGTCAAATGCAGCTGTTGTAGCCACTGATTGATAGAGTTTGTATTCCAAACCAAACCTGAAACAGCCCAGGCATTCCCTAGTAAAGGGGTGTGTCATCTTTGGAAACAACAAAATTAACAGGACAGCCGTAGGCGCCGGTATATGAGCAACTTAGTAAAGAGAACATTATGCTTGTGCTGTAAACATACATAATAATGACGAGCACAACAGGGACAAAAAGGAATAAGTGATGTATTTTCGTTAAATTTTCTATTATGCATTGAACATGTGATAAAAAAAATACCTCATCAATACATTATTTGGAAATTGCTTTACTTTAGAAAAGAAAAGAAAAAAAGGTTACAGAGCAATCACACTAATAACTTTAGTATTGTGAAGCTTTACATGATTATGATGATAGAATTTCTATTATAATGTTCAGATACATAAACTTTACGAAGTTATTAACAAACAAAATATCTTAAAAATTATAAAATCTCTTACATACTGCAGATTTTTTTGTTACAAAAAAGAAAAGAAAAAACCATCTGATCCAAGACATAAGGTTGCACTGACTCATGTTTTTGGTGTTTAAGGGTCAGTGTCTGTCTTTTCTGCTGAGTGATTAAAAACAACATGTTTTGAAGGAGAGGTGAAAGGAAATAAGGAGAACGGAAACATCCCTGCATCTCCTTCAAATGGAAAAAACTCTTATTTTTTCTTGATTTTCCTTTTTTCTTTTGTCTATCTGGACAACTGTTTTTTTTTTTTTGTTTGTTTTTGGTTCTTTCCTTTGAACTTGTGTCCTGAATCACATCCGGATGCTTTGCAGCTCTCTCTCTTCCAAAAGGCTGATGAAGCGCCTGAAGCTCTCCCTCACAGTCTCCAAGTTGTTTATTGAGCTGCCCTCAAGGATCCATCTCTTCCCTCTTGCCAGTGGCTCCAATTCAAAATACTTCTTTATCTGGAAGAAATGAGATACACTCATTCAGACATGGCTGTGTTTTAATAATGGCATGTAGCTTAAGGCTGGACTGTCAAAAATAGCATCAACCAAAGCATTATCTCAATGACAATTTATTTGGGGACATGTTTGGTCTTGCTCAGTGTGCCATGTCTGGCAGCCTTAGGAAAAAGAAAAAAAGAATCTTGATATGGAAATGACAGCGCCTAAAAAGTACTAACTGGGGAATGGAAAAGCGGTGACTCTATTACACATCCTCAATTAGTATTTCTATGTTCTATAGATAATCATCATCATGGGGGGAAAACTACTGTCAGGAAAGCATTAATAAAACCTCAGCAGGAGCAATAGTGATGTACTGTAAGTGCTGATAGCTACGTACTGTACTGTATAATGCCAGGGCTATAGACCTGTTGGACGCATTGAATTAACCCATTTGGTTAATATGGTACCGTTTGATTATAAGAATTTGGGGTTAGAACAGTATTTTATGCATAATTTACTTTTATATGTCAACACTTCATTACAGAGAAAGTAAACCAAAACCATCTGTTATACAGAACATTTTCAACAGAGAAGGAAAGTTATTTTGGTCCACTGCCCTGAAGAATGTGCAAGAGCCGTTTAGTTATTTAACAATAACAATCCACTGGGAGTCTTTACTCACTTTACAGATTATAAATATTATAAAGGCCACTAAATGAATTATGACAAGAAGAAAAAAACATTTCCAAACCATTTCTAATGACAGCAGTGTAACATTATTTGATATGAGGCCTTGGATAAGTTGCGGATGTACCGTGACCCTGACCAGGATAAAGCTGTAGTTCTGCTAGCTGTAGATCAATGAATGAATAAATAAATGAATAAATGGTGTGACACGAAGTAAAAGAAATAGCATTTAATATATGCTGATAAAAGCTGATGAAATCTCGCCCACTTTAAAAACAATGATTGTTTCCATCAGATTTCCTTAAATGCATTAGATAACCTGTTAAAACAATCTTCCTCTTGATTGTTCAAAGCTAGGGAGGAGGAAGTCATGGGTCAGACTGCTTATCATATCCATCATTTCGAAATATGCTGATATAAAGAGCAGCAGTTTTATCACTATGTTTTTATGGATCTACTCTTCTCAAGTCTAATTTTTAACAATAAATGTATAGAAAGACTTAATTGGCACTGCTAAACTATATAATATTGATATCAATGAATATCAATCATATTAACATAATAACTCCATGTGCTATATACAGTACAGTACATCCTGTCCTTTTGTATGTTCTAGCTGTGTTTCTGTGCGATACTCTGCGAATTTGTCTGCCTCTTCCATGATATCCCACTGCAACAAGTCAAAAGATTGCGTCTCGTCTTTCTTCCTGGAGAGTCTTTAGGACGTATTGAGCTGTGGCTTGGTTGTAGTGTAACAGGAGTTTAATGACAGATTAAGTCACTTCAGCGGGCGTGAGCCCTGGGGCCTGGCTGACCCAAACAGTGTTAACAAATCCATCCTGGTAACAGGAGCCGCCTCAGACCAACAGGCCAACACCGAGGCAGTCTGTCTACTTTTCCTGACAGTCTGTGTCTGTCTATGGCAGGCTACAGACTTGTGCAGGATACATCATTATTAAACCAAAGTTCCCTCCCCTGCACAGATGTAAGTATTGCATAATGGATTTACAGTGTGCGACAGAGTCTTTCTCATATTACAAATTGTGCATTTTCTACACAGGGAGGGGAAAAAATAGTGTCTTTTCCTGACAAAAATGTGCTTTTTTTCCCCCTGACATCTGTAAATTTGCATTCTTCTTGGGAAAAGGTTTGTTCTGAAGCACGTTAAAAACAGGACGGTAGAGTGAGCTGTAAGGTGGCAGTGCTTCCCACTCCATGCCACCCCTACACAATTCCAGCAAGTCAAACAAAAAAAAAAGGTCTCCTTTGCTTCCTACAATACAATTTAAGGGCTTAAAAAATATGAAAATCTTGGTGTAAATGTCATTTAAATTATATTTTCGCATATGTTTATATATGTTTACATAAGTATTTTCCAATTGTCTTGCTGCATTTCAAAGATTTCAACACATACACTATGTTATAAACAAAGCACAGGCCATTTAAAATAACAATTTCTTATTTTAGTATGAAATTGACAACTTCTCCAGGGTTTATTCTTGCCTCATATCCAGTGCTCCCAGGATAGAGACCAGATCCACTACACTTACAGCATTTGGCAAATACGCTTATCCCGAGCAACTCACATATTTATCTCATTAGAAATATGAGCAGTTGAGGGTTAGGGGCCTTGCTCAAGGGCCCAACAGTGGCACAACTTGGTGGTTGTGTGGTTTGAACCTGGAACCTTCCAAACTGTATTCCATTTGCTTAACCACCCTTACCCTAATGAACATAGATGAATTAATAAGCACTTCCTAAAATTCTGTTGTATCTACAGTACACTTGGAAAACTCATAATGTCTCTTCAGTGTCTCCTTAATGGGTGATCTTTTTAAGTTGAATATAGATCTCAACAACAGGGGATTTCCCTTTCAATGAGGGTTTCAACTATAGCTGCTTTAGAAAGTGAAGAGCTCAAAGAACTGACCAAAGAATCCTTAAGCAACCCTTAAGGAGCCTTAATAAATCCTTGAGAAGCCCTTTTGTTTAGATGACCCAAAAACCCTTGAGGAAGTCTTCTGCACCTAAACAGCCCATTTATTATAGATTTCAAATAGTCTTCCTTCAAAGTATGCACAATGCCATGATTTCCATTATACAGAGGCGGTGTAAAAAGATAACTGACAGCAATTGTCAAGAAAGAAACAAGTGTAGGAAGGAAGACGCTTACCATTTAAAAAAAAAAAAAGGCAACAGCCGTTTCTCCTACGCATGGATGTATTCGGCCAGATGGGGCAACAAGGTGAGAGGTATTTCTTAAGGCATTCCCAATTAGGAAACCTCTATAAGGATGTATGTGTAATATTGCAATGATATGTAATATATCCAGCTGCACTTTGACTACATCCAGTGGTTTGCATAATGAGGCTTTAAGTATCAGCAGGTGGGAACGGAATCAATTTTTAGTCCTCGCTGTTTATCTGACTTGACAAAGGGTTCCTAAATACAAACAATTGTCAGAATATCCAAGCCAAAGTTTTAAGTGTTGAGACTTAAATCTTTAATGTATTATTACTTATTCTGTAATGTAGTCCACCAGACAGTCTGGAAAGGGATGGTCATTGAATGAGCTGAATGGAGCAAGGCTGCACCAGTGGGCCAGTTGCCAGCAACCGCACTACGATCCCCACAGAGCCATCTGGCCAAGGCCAAGAAAGCTACAGTAAATCCTACTTGACCTACTGATCTCGAACGCATACAAACTGTGAATTGTATCCACGACATAATAACATGTTAACCACTGAATATTTGACTGCAGGCGTACATGGTTTTATCGGAATCCACTCTTGAGCAGGACAATCTCCCGGGTGCAACAGTGACCTTATTACCTGCCCAGAAAAACAGTCAGGAGTTCATGTTGTATAACAAGTCTGAGTTAAGTGAGCAATACTGGTTTCAGGTTACTGTTTTCGAATATTGTGAAAGTTTGCGTGACCACACTGGGCCAATACCTTTGCCAGATGAGAATAAAAATAGATTTCTGCTTAATATTAAAACCACACCGTTGTTATTTACTGCTCTTGGGGTGAAATAGTCTGTCAAGGTAAATTGAGCAAATATAATAAGCAGGACATTCACTTCAATCTCATGTAAATCATACAATAATACTTGCTGCATCAGGGTTTGATAAATAGGAATGGTTTGTATTCCAGAAAGAAGAATTTTCGCGCAAATGCTTGATGTTGTAGTATTAACCGTACATTCATTCCACACGTCAGACTCTGCACTTGTTACTGTAAACATGCACATCTGCTCCTGAAAAGCACTTTAACGTCGGGTGAGAGACCTTGCTCGAATATCAGAGACAATCAATTACTAAAGCTGACAAACTATCCCCCCCAAAGATATCAGTGACCTATGAAATGGCGTGCACTGTAAAAGAATGTGAATCGATAACACCAGACACACTTACCATGAAACTGAGCTGGTATTGTTCATTTCCTCTGTGCCTAAAGTGCCTCTTTTCATGTGCTTAGCAGCGGTCTGAATTTTAAGATAGGAATAAAGGCTAATCGGAAATGCAGGCTTATAACGAGTAGTCTGACTTAAGGAGCGGCAACTTTTATAGGGTTTCAAGTTAATTGAGGAGGATGTTGTTTTTCTACCTGTTAATTGAGCACGAGCAGCATGTGACATTAATACGAAACCCAACGAGAACGGCAGCGAAGGAGCAGTGAGCTAGTTAAAGACAAAAAGGCCAAGTAAACAGAAGCTCTAAAAATTCCTGCATCCTCAGGTAAGTTCCTAATATCCCTACAAGGAGAACAAGCAGTTATAGCCAAGATCAATAAACCCCTAGGATGTGCTGGAGACTCGCCAGGGTCTCAGTGGGCGGTAAATAAAGACTTAAGGCTGAAGATTTATCCTGGCTGAAGATTTACTGTCCTCATTGCTCTGATGGTAGAGTACGAAATGGTTCAAAGAGATCTGTCTCACTACTCACTCTCAGCTCAAAGCTGGTTGACCAGTGCCAGATCAGAACCAACCTCCAGGGCACCATAAATCTAATTCAGGAGGCACGGGGATGCTCATAGAGGCCCTCCAAATCTTCAGAACAATGCTATTGCACTTAAGGTCTGAGGACTGTGATAATGTACTTTCCATATTGGCAGGGGCTTCAAATGTGCATAAAAGATGTCCTGAAGATATTCCCATTTGCACAGTGAGGATTTTGACCTCTCTTGCTTTATTTTTACAAACCCCTAAGGTTTTCATTTATTTATCTTTCCTCTCTCTTTCGACAAGATCAAATGACTTGCAAAGCCACTGACTGCTAACAGGTTTTTCTGGCTCTTTAAATACAACTGATGTCACACCATAAGCAAGGTTGAAAGAATGGAGCAAAAAAATAATAATAATAAAATAAATAAATTAGGAGTGTGTCAGGTAGTGTGAACCTGCCAGGAAAAGATGAGCACAAAAGAACATTCTGTATTAGTCCCTGAAACGACGGCACTACGCAGCGACCACATGCATGGAAGCAGGATTACAAAATGCGAAGGTAAATTTATGTCCAGATATTCATCACAGAGATGTCAGATATAGTGAACATCGCCAGAACCCAAGTCCGTGATGCTCATTTATTATTCAATCCATAAATATCCATGGACTAGTTCGAGCTTCTAGCACAGCAGTGACCTTGCGATAGCCTGCAGAGGTGTACAAGGCAGACTTTGTTTGTATAAGCATACTGTATTATTATGCATTTACAGTAACTCGTATTATTAAGAGCTGCCAATGGTTTCCTGACATCAAACACCTGGACTAGAGGTCTTAAATCAGTGGGGTTGGCAGCCTGCCTGGTCCGTCACAGTCAGGAACCGACGCAGAAGCTCAGCTGTCTGCTTCTTCCAAAGACAAAGCTTATGTAATGGTGCTGGTTGGCTGTACAGCAGGATGCACAGTGGGGCTTTAGGTCTTAAGTCTGTGAAGAAAAGTGAACCCCCCTCTTTGCAATCACAATATCCCCCCCCCCCCCCCACCTTTTAACCTAAAAACCCTCTGTATTGGACAGTGAATGTGGGTCTGGATAAATTCAACAGCTGACGTTCCTCTACCCCCAAGATTGAGAACATTAACTTCAATTTAATGTTGCTTTAAATGGTGTGTTATGCATCTTTGACAATGTGTTAGTTTTGCTCGCGTGCTATCCTTGACAAATTTTGGGGGAAAAAAAGGAAGAAAAAAAAGATTGGGAGGAAGACACAGGAAGGAAGGAAGGAGAGGGAGAGAGAGAGAGAATGTAGACGGGTTTCAGTAAATTGGAAACAGAGGCACCGAGGTTCCAGTACATGAATGTTGATAGAGCAGAGAATTAGAGCAGGAGAAGAATCAGCCATCTCTATTAAACAAGTCCTCACTAAACAAGTCCACACAGGTTGGATCAAGTTTCTCAAAAGCTTTATAGCTTTTAACTGTAAGTCCTAATTCTACTCGCACAATCTGACTGTTTGGGTGCAATGCTTGGGAGAAACACAAACTGATTATCTTCCAAATGCACAGCTTGAATGGTTGCTAATTTACTTCCATCGTGTGTTCTTTACTGCATACTATAAAATAAGCCTAAGCTTGTATAGGAACAATGAAAATTCTTATATCCATATACCTCGTCATGCTTTTACCAGTAATGTTTTCATATAATCGCATTCGTTTGTGTGCACGTGATCCATTTGACACCTTTTCAAACAGCCATTTGGATTGATTGCATGAAGAGGAAAAAAAAAGAACAAATGGTATTTATTAAGTGCAGACGCTGAATTACAGTTCACAGTTTGTACAGCTTTTTAAAAGAGGAATTTGTGCATTCAAGCGGAACTTAAGTGTGTGCGTGTGTAAGAGAGCTGTCATCTGGTCTCAGAAGCACATTTATACCTCCGAATATGCATTTTATTATCACTACAAAAATACAATAAAGGCGGTAAGATTTCACTCACTCATCTTCTATACCGCTTTATCCTGTATTCAGGGTCGTGGGGACCTGGAGCCTTTCGCAGGAGACTTAGGGCATGAGGCAGGGTACACCCTGGACAGGGTGCCAATCCATCGCAGGGCACACATGCAGTACATACACACTCACACACCCATTCACACACTACGGGCAATTTGGGAACGCCAGTTAGCCTAACCTGCATATCTTTGGACTG
>JAQMYL010000014.1:16523372-16533421 GCA_030014365.1 Clarias pachynema | reverse complement strand
AGAGAGAGACTTAACCATGCCTTAACCATGGCTGTTCTCATACACTGAACATACACATAACATAGAAACGATAGCTGCAAACATGTGCATGCACAAACACACACACATACACACACACACGCACACTTTGCAAGTAAGTTTGCTTATTGTTTGAGTGTGAGGGACTCCATCTGTCAGTGCACGGAAGAACAGTCATCAGTCAGCTCCACACACATGGGCCCCAGTTGCAGGCAAACCTTCGCTCTGAGCAATACCCAATGCGTTACTTGACAAATTTATCGGTGCCATGTCAGTCATTAATCAGAAGGGGGGAAAAAAAACATGGATTTTGTCCATATTTTCCTTTGGTGCTCCAGAGAAGTACATAAAGTACTTCAGGTGATTTACTTTACCTTCAATAAATGATTTGTTTTAAACTCTGGAGTATTTGGCTTATTTAGCCTTAAGAAAAATGATTTCATAAATTACCATCATCAAGTGATGGCTTACTAAATCTTGAAACTTACTTAACATGTCAAATCAAGGATTGCATAATCAGATTCGAATGTTTTCTTTAGGTTTGGATTACAGTCCGCAACTCCAGAGCTTTTTTTGGTATATTTTTGGTATATATCTTTTTTTATATATTTTATATATATACACTTGCGATACACTTATCGCCCTATTTATTAATAAGTCATGTTCCCTGCTTAGTCATGCACTTCGAAACAAACAATCATGTGGCAGATTCAGGTCAGGAGCTGCGGTTAATGTTCACATCAAACGTCAAAATGAGGAAAAAGTGATCTCAGTTACTTTAACTGTGGCATGGTGCCAAATGGCTGGTTTAACTATTTTCGAAAATCCAGTAATTCGCTGTTCTGTGGGCAGAAATGCACTGTTGCTGAAAGAGCTAAAACAATGCCCAGACTGCTTTGAGCTGAAAGGACGTCTGTAGTAACTCATAAAAACAACTAGGGTATGCAGAAAAGCACTCAAATCGTACAACACATTACGACTACTTCTGCCAGCCAAGAGTAGAAGTCTACAGTAGGCACTGTAATCGTTTTCCCAAACTGTCGCTCAAGACTAGTCGGTGTATACATGAAGAATAGTTGATCTTGAGAGTTATATTGCTGTTATGTAAAGTCGTATTGCATGCATCTCCCTTGGTTTACTCATCAGCGCAAGAGGAAAGAACAAAGTTTGTAGACTGTGCGATGCTCTCTACCTGGCCCGTTCTTACAGGTGGGAGGGACGTGTAAAAGTCAATGAGGAGAATGAGCGTCACAACCGACGGTGACACACAATGTGCCAGACGCTTGCCAGAACTTTCAACGCTTTTTTTAAATCGCGGTGCGGGATGAGTAATTGTTATCGCCACCTCATCCTTGAAAGCTCAGAATGTGCCAAGCTGAAACAGGACATTCATTAACAATCAGCATATGAATCAACAAGTCGTCTGCGGAGTAAATTAAGCAATTAGGCCTATCAGCTGTCCTCCTTGAAGACGTAGTGAGATCATGTTTTGGAAACAACGTGCACCGAGAAAGGTGAGATGACGTGGTGGAAACAACGTACAATGAGAAAGGTCATGCTGCATACTAATAATCTCAGCTATTTGTGTGTGTGTGTGTGTGTGTGTGTGTGTGGGGGTGTGTGTGAGAACATGTTTTTATATCACTAGTGTAAATCATTAAGCAATTGTAACTTGCCAGAATAAATCCATAAATAAAATTAAATCAATCAGATGAGGTGTATTTTCGTTAGGCTTCTTAAACAACCTCAAGAGAATAAAAATCCTTACAAAATGTTTTACGGATAAATCCATTCCTATCCAGCATAATAAGTGTGGCTTTTTGTTTGTACTCCATTTTAAGCACATTTGGGAGAAGGCAGCGTACAAATCAAGCCGCTTTGAAAAGGTATACAACATTAAGAGGGTATTAAAATCCAAGCTTACAGTTGAGGGTAAAGGGCCTTGCTCAAGATCCCACAGTGGCTGTCTGCCAAACCTGGGATTTGAACTCACTTCCGAGCACTAGCTCAGAGTCTTAACCGCTAACCCACCGCTGCCTCAAATGATCGTTAATTGTAATTTAAGGGGATGAAGTACTGGAATCAGTGCACCATGTGTAATAGAGTGAACAACTATATGTGTATATGTGTGGATGGAACGACTGGGAGAATTGGTGACTTTAGTGGTTAAGACACTGGACTACTCATCACATGCTTGTGAATCCAAATCCCAGCTGACAATATTGGGCCTTGAGCAAGACCCAGATTTCTTAACTTTATCATCTATAAGCCACTTTGGATAAAATATCAGTATAAGTACAAATAACCGCTATACATCAATCTGACACTATACATCAATCCTACAATCAGGTGTGTCAAGGATGAATGAAAATTAAACAGGAATAGTTGAGAACGCTGTGCTTTAACATTATTGAGGGTTTAAGAATGGAGAGAAAAAAATCTTTTCAGGGCAGGAAAAACAATCTAATGACTCTGACTCATGTGGGGGCCAATAAAGCCACCTGCTACAATCCTACTCAAAATATGCAACAAAAGGGCCTGTTTACACTGGCCTGGGATGAGAAGATGATAATCTGTGATATCACCAAAGTAATGCTTATGATCGAGATACATTCATCTTCAGAAGGGTCTTTTCCTTTCCTGAAGATGACGTTACTAACGTGTTAGCAATGCATTATTTTTTTGTGTAAGAAATAAAAGAGAACTGTATTTTTGTTCATGGATGTCTCTGGATATTTCAGTAAGTGGCATATTTAAATTGCAAGAGACAGACAATCTCTATGAAATGTTTAGTATGATTTTTGATTTAAGTATTTTCAAGTCCGTCTTAAATCACATTTGAGATGTGTACTGTATAAGTAGATATATGTACACGAGTACATTCAATTCAATTCAAATAAATTCAATTCAGTTTTACTTTTAACAATTGACATTGTCGCAAAGCAGCTTTACACAATCAAAAGAATAATTTCTGATTCAACAGCGGCAAGGAAAAACTTCCTGAGATGGCAGTAGGAAGAAACCTTGAGAGCAACCAGACTCAACAGGGAACCCATCCTCATTTGGGTGATAACAGATAACAGGAATACATTCGAAATGGTCATTTTTAAAGATATCTTGCATTTAGTACAAATTTAACTTATGACTTTCTCAGGATATAGTTGTAGCGCTAGTTAAGGGTTAAGGGCTTTGCTCAAGGGTTCAACATTGGTGGTGGGGTTTGAACCTGGGACCTTCCGGACCATCTTTAACCCTATAGCTACAGTAGTTCCGATTAGCCATACAGCTAGTTCCAGAGTTAAAAAAGAGTTCAATATGAACTAAATACACCAAAATTTTGAAAGAAATCGACTTGATTTAGCTGAGTGGAACTGCGAAAGCTTCATATGGGACTCAGCTGAACTCTGGAATGTAATTTTGCACAGAACGAGAGTTGTGAAATCTCAACACCCAATATAATGTACTTGTGTTCTGGGTGACACATTTCATGGTCATGTGCAGGACAATTTGTACCAAACGAGCCTTTGTTGTAATGTCTTTATATGAATCTCAATTTTGATTTAAGACAGATTTGAAAGAAAAAAAAATCCTTCTAATGTTAAATCTTTTTTTTCCCACCAAAATGCAAAGAAACATACAGTAGTAGTACTCTACAGAAGATTACAGCGTCTTCAAAAGTATAAACCCATATATTTAATATAATACCAAAACTATGTTCTTGCTGCAATATATTTGGTTAGAATGTTTTACCTACATATTAGTGAAATATGCCTAGAATAGAGGTTGCTACAGTACTCTTCTCCAAGATCAGCCCCCAAAGAAGATGTTCTTCTTCTAGACATTTTCACAACCTTCCACTCTCTTCAGACATGTTCAGGCTGATTTTAATTGCAGGATCAGATTAAAAGGGCTCTGTGTCCTGGTTATAATAATAAGAATGTGAGAAAGGGGCATAGAGTGACAGATTTGATACTGCAGTGGGTTGCAGCAGCCCACCCTGATATAATGCCATTGGAAGATGTGTGTGGGAATAGCTATCTGATATGTTTTTTTTGGATTCGAACCTTAAACGCTTCAGGGTAGTACATTTCCAGATCGGATTTGATTGCTGCTATGTTCCACGGGGCCTAAATTACAAACGATCATAACATCCAAATAGCAGGATTATATAAGGGTGGTCCAAAAGTTTGGATCCATGGGCAAAAGATTTTGTTAAAAGTTACAGCTAATGCTCGAATTACAGCAAATGCTCAACTTGATGGCTTCGACTTGGTGCTGCTTGTGTAATAATGTTGCTACATGCAGAGATGATTTACTTCTTTTGCAACAGTTGTTCTGGGTTGATTCTGATAACAAATATAGAGTTTTGATTCCACATCTCAGGACGTTATGGACTTTACTGAATGTAGTACTTCCAAGATATTTTTTAAATAATAAAGTTGCATCTATGATCAGTAAAATTCATTACATTTCCAATCCTAAATCATCAAATTTCAAAACGTTTAATCCCTTATACACCAGAGCAATTTCTCAACCGTTATAATTTAGGATTTATGGATGAATGATAAATGATCGTAATTTTTTTAGCCATATTTAATGTTGTGTAACATCTGTAAGAAAAGTTCCTGTTATCAAACTTGTCATGTGACTGAGAAACCACAAATCTTCCAACTTGGGACTTTTCCGTGTCAAAAAACCTTCCAAACTTAACTATAAGCAAGGTGTTCCTTGTTAATAGCTTACTTGCTACTTACTGTAGATTGCAGGCTATTCTCAAATATTGTAACATTTACACTCAGTTACAGAAACATCAAACGAATTGTGAACCAGATGTCATGTTTATTTATTTTATGCTTATTTTAAACATGGCCCGACTGAAGGAAATGTACATTGTGGATGTGTTCTAGTAACTTGGTTTGCTATTTAAGTTAATTTGATGATAGGAGAGAATAATGGGAGTGGTACAGTAGGTGTCTGGGCGGGCCCTGGTCCCTCACCCATTAGGTAACCATGGACACCTGCCTTCCATACGTTATACAGTTGAATTCAGCCAACTTATGACCTCTTTTGTTTGACACTAAACTTATTGACTTTTACTGCCGGATTCCTGCGTGCTGTGTTATGACTCAGGTTCCACCTGACCCTTGTGTGCTTCTTTAAACCCTATGTACATTCAAATCCGGTCTTAAGCTGCTTCTTTGGTAAACCGAAATGGAGCTTTTATGGATTTAAAGCACAACGATGAATGCCTGTGATATGGAAACAACTCATAAAACCTGCTGATGTTACTGACAGTAAACAGTAATTAGGAAAATCCTCAAAGGGTGTGGAGATTTTTTTTTTTCCCCTCTGATTGCATTAGGCATTTTTTTTACTTACAGTAAGGCCCATGCTCGACAACAGCTATTAACATTATGTATTTGCAACTAGGGAAAGTGGAAAGCAAAAGAAAAAAAAATGGAAGAATCGAAAAGTCGGAAATGGATATATGTGAGGAACAGATGCATATCTCGTTTATACTGATACACAAAGGATTACAAGTTTGTGCAAACAAACCACACAAAACCCCCCCTGATTAAAAAAAAAAAAAAAGAAGCCTGTACTTTCTAAGAGGATCAACATTGTTTCTCAACTCAGAAGAACATCTGTCTTAATATCCTAACTGTACAGCAGCACACTTACTCTTTTGTTGTTAAAACCAAAAAGATGAAAGGAAGTGAATAGTGTTTGAACAGTATTAAGCACCCAGCAAGTACGACTTACTCGAGTAAAGGAGTGGTCTCTCTAGGACCCCAAAGGTCTGGACTTTCCACCGCACCATCCAGAGAGCTTTTACGGTATATTATGCAAGAATATCTCCAACAGGTACATGCATGTCCTTGAATAATCTGGAGAATAAAATAGTTACTTTGGTAGACACATAGAATTTGCTTAGCAAAACAGCTCTGAAAAATATCACCTTTTGTCCAAAGTGAAGTTTTATTTGTCTAAGGCCCTGTGTGGTGATTCAGGTGTGGACCCTCAGGCACCTACTTATCCTGAGGACTGTTGCATGTAATCTGGTATCTGCCATGAGCCAGGCTTACTAATGCTGCCTGTTTACAGACGTCTGCTTTGGAAACCGGGCACACATCGAGTGTAACTGTGTATGCCACAGGTGGGGTGGCATGAGTTTATGTCAATCCGTCATACAAGTTAATAAAAAAAACTTAAAACACAAAAATAAAAGATGCAGACTCTGGTATTTATGGTTTTCAGCCTTTAAAAGTCAATGGTTGTCATGCTGATATGCTGGGGCAAAGCTTGGGGTGGAGTAGTAAAGGTGATAACCCTGTGTTGAGGCATGTAAAATAGTGCACAATGGGAGTTGTTTAGAGTGGTGCTTAATAAAAAAAAAAAGAGGTTGCTAAATAGTAAATAGTTAAATATGCTGTCCATATTTGATTCAATGCGCAATTTTCCATCAAGGACAATACTAACTACACTACAAAAGATGAGTAATATTTTTTTCCACAATGATGCCTCTTGTACATCGTCTTATTATCGTCTGGGAGACGCCTGTGTCAATTATAATCAAGAGAAAACTTGCTGTTTGAATAAATGTAACTTTAAGTCAGAATTTGCCAGGGGTATGAATAATTTCGGGTTTGACTGTATATTTATACTAACTAACTATATACTGTATATCTATCCGTATTTTGCATATTGGGCAATATGCAAAAAAAACATCCTGATTGAAAAAAAAAAAAAAGAAGCAGCATAAAACATCCTGATACTCAGAACAATTTACCGGACAAATAAGCTGTTCATGTCATGTGATTTAAGTACATATAATTGTCTCCAGATTCGTTAGCACGCTAGGCAAAAATACTACAAAATAAACATCACCAAAACACGGTTGCAATCACGAATTTCAGTGCAGCCTCACCGATATTCAGCTCCAAAACAACACCAAGGGTCATTAAAACTACAACTAGAATCAGATCCTGTGGTCAGAGTCATTTTCATGCCTGGTGAAAAAATGAAGACAAAAGATCACCTGATTGTTACAGGCGAAACATGATGGCGGATCATTGAAGCCTAGCCAATGTTTTGTGGTCGGTGGTTTGGGGACTCTTATAAGGATTAAAGTTATGATGTACAGTACAGTACTACATGTCAGGGTGTTTTACCACAAAGCCATCTGGTTTCCACTGACAGGAGCGTAATTTTATAAAATTTACCAGAAATGATAATAACCATCCGTTCTATGTAAATAGTTAAAATCAGAAGTTTGCAGCAATGGTCATCTCGTTTGAGCCCTAATACAAGCTTAAAAATTAAGAGGAAAATTCACATGCATGAAGTTAAGAATATGGAGCAGCTCTATATAATGGAGTGATGAAAGATCCTCTATAATTGTCTCCATGCATGCTAGACATTACAGGAAGAGACTTTGTGGTGTTTCCTCTCTAGGGATGGCTTTGCCAAATATTTATTGTGGGAGCATTTAAATATAACTTGTATACCTGGAGGTTTGCATTAAAATGAACAAGTCCAAGTAAAGACATTAGAAAAGTGGTTAATTGCTAAGCAAGCTGTGCAATAATTAAATGTAATTATTTATCAGCAAATTATATATATATAGTATATCATCAGATATTAAATAAATAAATAAATAAATAAATAAATGTATTCTAGTGCTGCAAGGATTTTTTTTTATCCCACTGCTAAACTAGATATTGCATTACAAAATTTTTATTCAAGTAAGAAGAAGCACAAAATACCGTGCCTGTAAACACCGTTAACACTCGGTAGTAACACATATCAACTTCCAAACAGACCCAAACTAACCAGCACTTCAGTGAGTAGACATCAGGCCTGTCGAAAATATATATTTCTTGGACGATACAGTAGATGCTTGCTTTCTAGAACCTCTTGCAGGGACAAAAAAGTTACTTGTTGTCAAAACAAGTCCAAACACATCCCATGGGCAATGCCATTCTAGAGCAGTGCAGCTGAATTCTAAAAGTGGAGAAGGCGCTCACGTTACACAGTCCTGCTGTTATTTGTGGTGTTTACCCAATGACATGAACAGGAACTTAAGGGGTTACTAAGAGCGGTTACTAAGATTTTCTTCAGACACCACTAATAGACGGGCGCCAAGCCATTACTAGGGTGTATTACATTGCTGTACAGATGATGACTCTTTGACAGAGCAGGATGCTATAAAGGAAGATCTGTTTTTAGATGAACTGAGGCAAAGGGTACAAGGTGAGTTAAATCAGAGCTGTAATAATAATAATAATAATTCATAATAATTCATCAGCTCTAACTAGTTACATTAAAAACGTTAAAAAATATGATTTGCTATATTATTGGAGAAATCCCAAAACAGAATCCATTCTTTTTTTTTTAATGCTCTCAACAAGTACATCTTGCTCCCTCCTTTGGTGAGAAAAAGAGCAACCTCAAAAAAAAAATGTGTGGAAAGAGCAGGAAGGTGCTAGGTGTTTTAAGTAAAGGAGTGACTGACCGTGTCGGCCTTTTGTGTCCCCAGGGGGCAGAGTGCATCCTCTGTGTGCCCCCAGACTCCCATGGGCCTCATTCAGAGTTAATGTACCAGACAGCACAGATTACTTACTTTGAAGGGTCTCCACTTGCCTAAAGAATTCCACACCTCCTTGCCTGAACTCCTAAGTTCTGTTATCAGAGCTAAGGGGCAAAGCTTCTGAGGCCTACTGCAGCATCAGTCAAAAAAAAAAAGAAAGAAAGAAAGAAAGAAAGAAAAAAAAAGAAAAGAAAGGAAAGGGTGAAAGTGGCACTCTGGGTGGCTGAGTGAGAACTAATAAGCATCACTATCTCTCACAATCTCTCTGTTTATGCATGACCGCCTACTGGTTGTTTCTAAGTGCAAGTGTAGTGGGACAACTACAGTAGATTTAGTACTTTCGAATGCTTTAATGCAATCTTCAAAATAAGCACCGGGACTCAGATCTGAATTTTAAAAAAAATTTGTTTGGGCTACAAATTTGAATAAAAACATAGCCTCTATTATTAGAGAAAGATGTTATTTTCTTAAGTAGATTCAAGTTTTACAGCTCTAGCACCACTGCATGCAATAATAATCCTTCTATAACTAAATGTTCTTTAAAAAATGGTTATATAACTTAAAATAACAAAGAATAAAAGTGGAGCATTACATTTGTTAATGTACTTTTTTTTCAGTGACTGTGTTTTGGAAATATTGATGCTTATCACTACTAAAAAAAAATAATCCTTTAAACCTAGACTTGTTTAATTATTTTAACCCTTCATCTTAAAACAGTATAAATTATGCAGGAAAAGCATGTAGTAATAAAATTTAAAAAAAAAAAAAAAAAAAAAGACCACACTGATGTGTCCTGGGAGTTTAAAGGGTTAACTCTCACAGCTAATTTAATTTTTTCCTATTTTATGACTGACTTGTTACCATATAATTTCTGTCTTACTATTTAGCAACAACTAGAAATAGGACACATAATGGACTGATATATAAAACTTGTCAGCAAAAGAATTTGCCCGGATACCAGGTGTAGTAACACAGTTACTGATTAGTTACAACTGGGGAATTTGGATTAGTATAACTTGTTACAACTCCTGTTATTAAACTTACATGTGCATTAAAATTAGACACAGGTTACACAGACCTACAGTATGAACAACTACTGATATGGTTTTATGCGACAAATGTAAATAGCTTTTCTTCATACTATATATATATATATATAAAACCACCTGGGAAAATACACTATTTTTAAATTTTATGTTAGAACTTTATTCTGATTATTTATTATCATTTTAGGACAACTTTATTAAGTTTTGTAGTAATGTAATGGAGGTCAAAACACCACAAGAACACAGTTCCATCCCACCTTATGTACTGTTCATAATTCTAGAGACATACATAATACTGTGCAAAAGTCTTGAGACATGCAGTGGGGCAAAAAAGTATTTAGTCAGCCACCAATTGTGCAAGTTCTCCCACTTAAAAAGATGAGAGAGGCCTGTAA
>JAQMYL010000014.1:16500226-16514387 GCA_030014365.1 Clarias pachynema | reverse complement strand
GATGGATGGATGGATGGATGGATGGATGGATGGATGGATGGATGGATGGATGGATGGATGGATGGATGGATGGATGGCTTTTAATTCAACCATTTTTGAGAGTTTAACCTGTTTAATGTCCACAGCATCTCAATCAGATTTACGTATGGACTTTGATTAGGTCATCCAAAACCTTTATTTATTTATTTTATTTATGTGCTTGAGCTTGAGGTTACAGATAGATTTTCTTATAGAGCACAGAATTTGTAGTTCCAACTCTCCTGTGGATGTCATTTTTACTCAGTCTCTTTTTTATTGTTTGAGTCATGAACACTGACCTTAACTGAGGCAAGTGAGGCCTGCAGTTCTTTAGATGTTGTTTTGGGTTCTTTTATGAGCTCCTGGATGAGTTGTTGTTGTGTTCTTGGAGTAATTGTGACAGGTCGGCCACTCCTGGGAAGGTTCACCATTGTTCCAAGTTTTCTCTATATGTGGATAATGGCTCTAACTGTGGGTCACTGAAGTCCCAAAGCCCTAGAAATGGATTTGTAACCCTTTCCAGACTGAAACATATCAGGTACTTTATTTCTCATCTGTTCTTGAACTTCTTTAGATAATATTGCTTTAATTCCAAAAATTACAGTTCGTTCATTAATTTGCAAGAGGCAATTGTTTTTTCACATAGGGTCAGGTAGGTTTGGACAGCTTTTTCCCCTTAATCAATGAAATCATCCTTTATTTAAAAAAAATTTTTTTTTAAAAATCTTTTTTCAGTAGTGTTGAACTTTTTCACAACACTAGATAGATAGATAGATGGATGGATGGATGGATGGATGGATGGACAGATAGATAGATAGATAGATAGATAGATAGATAGATAGATAGATAGATAGATAGATAGATAGAGTAGATAGATAGATTCTTGTGGCAGAGTGAGGTGTTTATTCATGCTCAGCTGATAAATGAAGGGTGGTTTCCAGCCTGGAATTAGATCACATCACAACTATCAACAACACTCAAGGCAAAAAAGGAAAAAATATCCTTTTCTGAGCAGAATTTTCCAAGACATTTGTCCAGATTAAGGAGGAAATTTAGAAAGAGAGATGCAGGC
Organism: Clarias pachynema; assembly: GCA_030014365.1. NCBI lineage: Eukaryota > Metazoa > Chordata > Actinopteri > Siluriformes > Clariidae > Clarias > Clarias pachynema. The sequence goes on along the minus strand of JAQMYL010000014.1, from coordinate 16,513,297 downwards.
ATGTACAAATAATTATTTTTGAGATTCAACAAATAAATGACACAAACTAGCCATGGTTCATGTGGAAACCAATGGAGTGTCAAACAGCTAATTTGCACAACTGATTATGTGTTTGAAGTGCTGGATATACAACTTGGAAGAGGTTTAGGCCCATCAAACAGCCTCGTGTTTGGTTTAAAGATAATGAATTATGACATAAGTAGATGATGAACAAACAGATGTATTTCGCTCAGAGGCAGTTCGCCATTACAGCGCCGAATGCAATTTGAAAGCTTGCTCATATGGGTGGCATTGCTTTGTCACAACATATAAGCAACTTCGGCTTTAACTTCGCTGCACTGAAACCAGATGTGAATTAACTCGTAACAGGCATTGATTTCTTCAAAGAGAACCCAAAGCTCAGGAAAGCTGCTAAAGTCTGGACTCAGAGAAGAAGTGATGGACTGAACAGCACTCGGGTTCTGGAATATTCACTTGAAGCCAACATAAGGGGTTAGGTCATCAAAGTCATGGACTAGCACACATGCTTTCATATTCCAGAGTAGTAAGGATGCAAATTTAATTAATTAAAGCCACGGTAAATAAACAGATTCTACATTGCTCTCTACAAATATTAAAATCAACTCCAGCCTGTGTGCCTTTCAATTCTTCGAGTAAAAAATTGCCCTTGCAGTATAAAGTAAGTAAGTATAAAAAAAACAAAAAAAGTATACAGTATACAAACTTTAAAAAAAATTATAATAATTTTGTCAACACATCAGTGTAACTCTCGCATATTGTTTCATCCCTGTATATGTCGACAGTCAATTATTGCACAAAGATAGGAAAGTGCAATGCTAATGTACGTACCAGCGGTGTTTAAGTTCATTAGAACACCCTTATGAGAGTGAAAAACGTCTTTACTTCTCAATATAAACCCCTGCAACACTAATGCACTTATCGTGGTGTTTCAGTGGTGCTTAGATACCAACAAGGTAGAAAGTTCTCTCAGTTCGTCGGAGCCATGATTGGACTGCCTGCTTCATGTCTGAAATGCTGGCCTTCCAGGAACTCCTTCAATGCCGCAAAAATGGAGAAATGACCTGGAGTGAGGTGAGGACTACTGTAAATAGGAGATGTGGCAATAACTCTCAGCTGAGTTCCTGTGAACATTCAGCGTGTGGAATTCCTGATCCTTGAAAACTGTCAGATAACTTGTCTTGAACTTACAGAAGATACGCATCTGTTTGTGGGAACCGTATACGCAATTACAGTATTAATGATCACAATTTGCACATTACAGGAATCTCAGCGGCCAAATCCCCCATATTTTCCCCTATTTAATCTCACTTCAAGCTATTTCGACATCTTCCGTAAATTTTAATCAGTTTTATGCCTTCATTTGCGAGAAATTTCATTATCCCATGTTTTGCCTCGAACGGCCCTTGTATTATATAAGAACGTACTACAAAGAACGTCTTTGACCTTAACTTGCAACTTGGAGTGCTGAATTGAAGTAGCATTTTTTATCTTAGTTATGGGCCATATCAAAAAGTATAAATGTTAATAAGTTAATTCCTGTAATCATTTATAAATGTAATTTCTCAGAAAACATAAAACGAAAGCTCCACCTTTGACTGACACAAAGCGCTGACCCTGGCGATTCATTCCAGAAGAGCGTCTCCATTGAATGTCTCCATAAAATAATAACAATTATAATTATAGTTTTCAACTGGTGGATTTGATGAGGAGCATATGAATTCCTATTTAATTTTGCTACTTGTATTAGAGCATGCACATTAATTCATTTAAACCTTGCAGCCAGAACCATCATGCTGATGCACCTGAATCATCCATAGTACTGAATAATCCACATTATACAACTAACAGTAATCTTTAAGCTGAACAATTGAATAATTATTAGTGTAAACAGACAGTATTGAAACTTATTGAACTTAGAGCAGTCCTGTAACGTAGCCACTAACTTAGCCGAGGGAACATTTTTTAAAAGCGAGCAACAGCCCATCAGGCCAAAGCATCCACACAGCCAGCTTTGTTAAGGTGTTGTATCAACACATGACTCCCCTCTCTCGACTCGCTTCCTCTTTGGGCCCCAACAACAGGAGATTGGTGTCAATGAGGAATTCTGCCTTATGTATGTTTCACTCATAAAAACAAGTCACACACAGTGGCTCAGCAAGGCATTTACAGTCCCATCGAGTCTTATAAACGTCAATCCTCTGATCCAGCACTAACACCAAAATCACTAACATATCACCATGTGCTAGTTGTAACAGCACATTAAGTCCATGAGCCTGTTTTTGCCTGCTGTTTCTTCATCACAATGTGCACTACATGTGTGCTTTAGCTCTTCTCCAGCTGGAAAAATTGTACGCAAAATATTCACAGAACTTCACAAACTCGTACACTTTTTTGGTGATTTTGAGTTCAACATTATAATAATCTATTATATATAAGATTTCTTTTTTTTTGTTCCCTAAGGTGTTTTATGTAAACTTTCCCCAATTACAGATCAGTTTTCTATCCTCGGGGAAAGATAAAGATGGTCTCAGTACTTAAACATGGTGAGAGAAACTTCGAGGAAACATTGTGTGTTAGTAGTGGGCAGTGATGACCTGGCTGATTATGCATGATGACACAGGTTCCGGTAGGCGTAGGCTGGTTCTGCGTTCACAAGTGAGGAAATCTGCTCTTCGGTACACATATTTTGTTTACTCTACCTTCATTACTACTGACACCTGATTCATAATTTAAGGAGCTATCACATAACATTTGTTGAGTCATTTACATTTGTCCACTTAACGTGCGAATTATTCAGCATCACTAGTCTCTCGTTGATAGAGTAACAGCTTTGAACCACAACGTGTACAATCCAAAAATGTCAGAGGCACTTGGAGGATTTTGGATCACTTTTCAAAAGATTCCCAGCACTTTCACATTTTTAGATTTGTTTATTTGGACTTCTCGCATCAATTCAGACCACAAGTTTTCAAAAGGGTTCAAATGTAACCATGGTACCATAACTGACAGAGGTTTTCTTTTGAACTAGTGGGCTTGTCCTGTTTGCTCATTCAATTGACAAATTCCAAGAGCAATCATGACCCTAAACCCATGTGTGCAGCCACTACACTACTGTAGGTCTCCGCTACATCGAGCTGATTCTCTAGCAATTTTCATCAACTTGAGTGACCCAGGTGGATTTGCAGTCATACACTAAGTTGTAGAATAACACGCAGATATCAAACCTTCTACAATGGTTTTCTTTGCAACTACTGTGATGAAGTCATACATAAAAAGTGTAGCAGAGCAAAAGCAACTAGCAGAGCTCGTTCACTATTAGTGCTTTTATTTTGCATTATCTCCCAATTCCTGATCCTGGCTCTACTTCTGCTTCAAATAGCTACAGTAGGTTTTATTTACAGTATTAACTCTGTGTATTTAAGAACATGTTCCCTGACTATTCAGGTTGAGTTTTTGTTTTATGCTGATTTGCATTTCTACCTGTAAGCACATTTGTTTTTCTGTCTTTGTCCTTTTTCATGCTTTCCCTTTGGTTTACTCTCATCCAAAACACACATTGGCGCTGATTAGATTTTTTTTATGTTGTACATATAATACAGAAATTGTGTGCGTGACAAGATAGCTACTTCTGAAGTTTATGCAACATTGAAGTGACCAATCTTGCTTCCCAAAAAATTTTTAAGTTGCTAACTTCAGCCGTTTTGAAGAGATGATTTTATATGTGCCACAAAATGGCCATTTTTCAGGGTTTTTTTCTGTCTCGCTTTAAACAATAATAATTTAAAATGCTAATTATTCGTTCTTTATGACTATCGATACTAGAATTGGTGTAAGTTTCTGGAAGCATATGACCTGTAAAACTTGTTGCTTAAATTAAAGTATTCCAGGCAAAATTAAGAATTTTTCCCCCCAAAAAACTGTAGTGTCCGTAACCATGTCAAATTCATCTTGCGATATTTTAACAATTTCACGTTTTTGAATAATGGACTTTTTCAGGTTTATGTTTTTCATGTGAAATCCAAATCGCCCAAGTCTTATCTAAGTTACAATTAAGATCATTGAAAGATTTGAATTCAATAAAGTTACGAACACTACATAAAAGGGCATGAAATTGTATTTAGCAAATATGTTTCTTTTTATCGGATAAAAATATAAATATGGATGCATATTAACAAAAACCAAAGCAGGGATCAGGAGAGAAGAAGCATTAAGTATTAAGAAAATTATGTTATACGATCCTATCTGAAAATTCACTTTTTCATCTAGACGAGACACTTTCTAGCATCAATACCATGTTTTGTCTGTCTGTTTGTATGACTGTTTTGACTATGTATCACTGCCAGTTTTGACTATGTCTTTCACTTGTCAATTTGGACTGTTATTAACATTTTTGTTCTCCACCTTTTTCAACTGACTTCTGAAATCATAAGTCACAAGGGCTTTTAAGATAACCTTGCCAGACGGTGACAGACGGTGCTCATGAATAATGTCAATGCCACATTTAATTTACAATCAAAATTGTTACAAATACTGAGGCTGTTCTATAAAACTTATTTGCCAGTACTGTTCTTTATTGAGCATAAGAATTCCTCGAAATTCTGATCTATGTGACATTCTTTCCATTGAAGGCCTTACTTACTCAAGAAGGGTAAGTAAGAATTACTGCTGGTACTCAACAGTACAAAGAGTTGTGATCCACTGAGCTTAGTGCTGCCACATAAGTCCATTGAATCACAATTAGCAGAAGAAGAAAACCATTGAGCTGTAACCTGTCCTTCTTTTTATCCATTGAGTCCTGTCCACTGCCAGTTAATTCCACATGATATCTTGACAGTGATCACTGAACCCAGACCTGACCTGGGCATATTCTCATCTGCAAGAACAAACAGCTTCATTAACATTCCATAGCATTAATAACTGATACAAAAGCATGAGTTTGGCCTTAGCTGTTTAATGTCAGGTTTCCGACACAGAAACTTAATTTCAGATGTAATTGCTAACATTCAATCCACGCTATAAGTCATTATCCAGGTAAAGGACTCCAGGTGCTTATGATAATCCATAGGGAATCACTAAGACTATCAGTCAATCAGTGGAATCACCTGTTCTTCCAACAAGTGGAATGTGAAAATACTGTATGCTATTTTTGTTTGTCTTTCAAGTCTCGTCTGCCTATTTCTGTCTTTTTTTCTTTCAAGAGCGCCATATCTTTTACTTGCATTACTTCCCATTGTGGTGGCAAAACAATGAATAACAAGTGGTATTTGTCTAGCCCTAGGCATGCTTAGTGTTTTGCTAACAGGATTTTGGATCAAGACTCTACAAATGTCTGTTGCAAATGTGCATATTGTAAACAATTTAGGCGCTGAGCAATTCATTTTATTAGGGCTTGGCAGAACAAACAAATGGTCAATGTACCGTAGAAAATAAGAGGCTGGGAAAGTTGCCAACAAGTCACAAGTTATGAGTTTATATACATGTAAAAATTAGATTTTTTATATATATATATATATATTTTATTTTATTTTTTTACTTTAAATAATTGCATCTAATGTTTATTTTCGAGAATCATATCCGAGCACATCTTCAGGCCTTTGGAAACTGATCACACACAAAAAAAGAAATGATATAAACGTAAGCCTGAAAGAGGGAGACAGGATGACAAAGGCAGATCGAAATCCTGCTTGTCTGGGTTGACTCATGTTGATCGGTTCACCATTTAGCTTTGATCAGCTGACCTCAAACTTGCCCCTTTTACTTAATTACTAATAAGAACACTAATCACAGACTGAAATCCTAGTCTCGACCGTGACCGCTCACCTGGAAGACTCGGACAAACACAGTTCATCTATTGGATTAAGCTAAGAAGGTCAGTTAACCGGAAGGTTAGTTCACCCCTGGCTGTAGGCTGACATAGAATGGGAACTAATTTGGCACTGGAAGCAAAAACAACACTCTGAGTCAAAGTCGTAGTGTTTTGGTGTTTGCAAACAGATAAGTGAGGTCAATCACACTGCTACTTCCATTACAAAAAAAAAAAAGAAAAATGCTTAACAGCCTAAACAGGATGTCTTTCAACAGGCCTGAACTGATGATCCTAATGAGGGGGGAAAAAACCAACAAGGAAAATGTGTGGCCAATTTACCATCAGGAAATTTGAATATATGAATTTGAGACTTCCTGTCTGACTTGTTGAGAAAACGCCTTGAAGGACCTGAAGGCAGAATGTGAAGTCTTTATTTGTCACATATACTGTACAGTGAAATTCTTTCTTCGCATATCCAGGGTAACTGCGGCCAGAGCGTAGGGTCAGCCATGATACAGCACCCCTGGGTTAAAGGGCTTGGTCCAACAATGTCAACCTGGTGGAGCTGGGGTTCGAACCACCAAACGGTAATTCAGTACCTTAGCCCTCTGAGCTGCCACTACTTACACAATGATATTTCAAGCCTATAAAACCCATGATGAAACTGCGTATCTGTGAAATGATACTTGACTGGGACAGTGTCTGAAGTACTTTTACAATTGTCCCTAAGCCTCAAAAAAGGGAAAGCTGTATACTGTATCTTTCGTTTAATGCCTGCAAAAGGCTTGTCTGCAACACAACTGCTGTATATTACCTCCATATTAGGGGTGTAATGCAACACTACTATCGGTATCTGCATCTGTATCTTTATTTGTTTAGTGTGCTTGAATTTAAGCCTTCAAGAAGTGGCCATGTCCTAACCTCGACAGTTGTTTTTTATTAAAAACGAACCCTCCAATTACGCCCTTAGAAATAGTGGAAAATACCCTGAGCTGGAAATGCTAGGAATGTCGTGCGAGTTCTGGTTCTCATAGTTCCTCAACCTCAAATACATCACATGAAACATGTGGATGAGTTCATCCTGTTTCATCCTGCTCGCACTCTAACCAGCCAGTTCCTAAGACTGAATAAGAAAATGCTAAATGCATCAGACTTACATTAATGAATTACTTTTGTTTTGGTCTCTGACATGAAATCAAAACCAGAAAAGCAGAACCTCTCATCAGAAGCTCATTCCACAAGAAAAAAAACAATATTTATATATTTATCCATATTAGTATTTGTTTGGAACACGATATCTATTTAACCTGAATAATGTACTCATGTTATATTACTGCTCAATATATGAAATGTGAAAATGACCAAGTCGTCAGCTATCCAAACCATCTAACATGAAGTTGATATCACTTTTCACACTCTCTCCCCAGTGATTCATGTTTGTTAGCCAGTGACATAACCGGTACCACCAGTGAGCGTCAGCACCGGCTTCCCGTATGGCACCCTGGGATGACAGCTCCTGTTTGTGGCGCCAAAAGTGGACAGACACAAAGTTGGTGGAAGATGTTTTGTGAGAACTCTTTGAGTCGACTCATTAATGAAAAGCCACATTTCGTAATATTACATTGAGTCCAGAAGGTCCTACCAATGAGTGACTGACTCTGCAGACTGAGGAGCTTTTGTCGAACAAATCCACAGGTCGCACTTTATCATGAGAAGATTATAAGGAACATACAGGTAGGTTCAGCTCAGTGTGAAACACATTACGGAAAGTCATGTGCGTCCATTTGGGGGAACAAATGGTCTTTGATCTTACTTTGATCTATATATATATATATATCAATGTTTTATCCCCTTTTGACCAGACCAAGGTTTGAATTCCTTTGATAGGATTTGTTTCATAGTTCACATACACCATACCAGTAGTTAAGGAATAAATTCAATGTTGCAAGGTGGCTCAGTGGCTAAGTGGTTAGCACTGTCGCCTTGCACCTCCAGGTACCGGGTTTGATTCCTGCCTCAGGGCTGTGTGGATGGAGTGTTTGGTGGGTTTTCTCCGGGTACTCCAGTTTCCTCACACAGTCCAAAGACATGCAGATTAGGCTAATCGGCGCTCCCAAATTGCACGTAGTGTGTGAATGAGCATGTGAGTGTGTGTGTGTGTGTGTGTGTGTGTGTGCGTGCACCCTGTAATAGATTGGCACTATGTCTACTGGGATAGACTCCAGGCCCCCCTGAATACAAGATAAGCAGTATAGACAATGCATGAGTGCAATGTTGCATTTCACTGTGTGGATTGATCGACTCGTGTTTTTTCACCCCCTGTTTTATGAAAATGATTTTGAAAATGATATTCTGCATAACACAATAAGACTCTATGTATACAATGTTATATTAATGATTATGAAGATGATATGAGTGCACTTCCCCGGGTCTGTGCTCGGCTCTGCCTTCATTGAAACGCACAGGATATAGCTTGGCTTAAGCTTACATTATGTTCTCTATGGAAATATAAATAAGTATTTACGTACGTAAACATGTGAGTTCCTGTTATCATGTGCATTACAGTCATTCCCTTACCCGTTCTCTCTCTCTCTCTTTCTCTTTATTTCTCTCTTTTGCAGTTAATAAAATGCAGCTTGAAAAAGAAGTTGCTTAAATTTGCAGCTTGTAATGATATTGAGAAACAGCAAAACACAAAGACGTTTGTCCTGAAGACTTTCCCATGTCGGAAAAAATTAAAGCTGCATCTTTAATATCTTAGTTACACAGCACAGAATAGATTAAGAAGGAGAATTCTCTCACACTCACTCATGTGATCCTGCTCGGAGTCAGAGTGGACCTATTAACAGCACCTTGTGATTCAAAATCAATGCTCAACCTTGATTTATTGAGTACGAATCCAAAAGACAACATAGTCCTTCATAATTTTTGTAGGTAATTTTAGTTAAACACACGTTGTTGGAGGTCGAGACCTAAGAATGCCTAAGCACTAGTACTGTTCTGTATGGGATTATTATTATTATTAGTAGTAGTAGTAGTAGTAGTAGTGGAGGTCGTAGCAGATGATTATGTTAATAGAAGAACATAAGTTTCAGCTGTTTTACTTCTGCATCAACTACTACAGCTTATGAATTCTATCAGCTACTTCAATTAATATTTCTAAATGGTTAACATCATTACTTTTGGATCTTTACTTCCTTAGAAGATTTTTTCTCACCAGATTCAGACCATCACATCCAACCTCAATCGTTACACGGACTACACTCTGCCTTAAGCGATCCACCTCTTTCTAAGGTTTCCTCAGCGTATACACAGACCATTACTCAGACGGCCCACGTCATTCGGTGTTTACGCAAATCAGCTCTCGCTCTGGAAAGGACTGACGGGGGGAGTACCTCTTACACTGTCAACATCAGCTCTTATTGCGTGGCAACAACACACCACAGCCTGAGAAATGCACAGTTCCCATTGCTCAGTCCAAACACTTCAGAGTGTGTGTACATGTGGGAGCCAGCGACCTATGGTGGAGGAGGTTCAGAGAGGAAAATGGTGCTACGGCCCAGGAAGGTCCCTGAGTGCTATATTTGGTATGGAAAGTTACCGTACCTCTGGGACAGAACGGGCAGCTGGTGAATCTTGGTGGTTGGCAAGGATGAGGAAGGGGAGTGTGCAGAGCTGAGGGTGCTGTAAGGCCAAAAGGAGCTCAGATCGGCAAGCCTCAAGCCCCTCGTCAGAAACAGTACTGTCAAGAACGAATATCACTCCTTGGGATCCTTGGTAGTAGCGGCTCCAGTATTTCTTGACATTATCTGCTCCTATAATAAAAAAATTATTAATTAATTAAAATAAAAAAAACGCACCATTTAACACCTTGTGTTTTAATTTTAATTATTTAGAAAACTAAACAAATGTAAATGCAATGTCATTCTTTACATTCTCACAATGGGGACATATAAATACATTGTGTAAATCTTTTTACTAACTGCCTGAGAAGTATAAACACACATTTCACCTGTGGATGATTAACTGAAGTTTATATAGGCAATATTTGGGAATAGCCTACAACCATTTGGAAGAAGGCAAACAGCCAACTCACATGATTGATTTGCCGAGCTTATAAGGTGAGCACGGCTAGACAAGCCTTGCTTTTGCTAAATCACGGATAGGTCGTGTGAAGGACAGGTGTTAGACAGGTGTGGTAGGGAAAGTTGGCAAAAGTTGGTGTCCTGACTTTAACGTCTGTTAACGATAATAGGCCAAGGCGGAGAGAGCCGAGGACTAGCGTATAACTCATATACCCCTCACACAAATAGTCAGGACAGCAGTGATAAAAGTTCCAGATGACGCTTGGGATGGCCAAGATCTACTGGTCAAGAACAGATTTGGAAACGTGAACGATGTTGGAAGCAGCGTCATGAGTCCTGAGATGTGGTTTTCTTCACGTGTTTTTCATTATCTGAATATACTGTAGGGTATTAGGGTATAACTTAGGTTTAACATGGAAAAGTATACTTATAAATTGTGCATTTGGATATCAAGACTCGTCTTATGGTGTACGATCACCGAATACGGACACACTGCATAAATAGTTTCTGTAACAGAAGACGTTATATGAGTATTAATAGGCCGTTTTATATCGGTTTTTATATCAAGTCTTATAAAATATAATCGAATTGAAATTTTGGCACAGAAAGATACACCATAAAGCGTTTTAAAAGTATGCAATTAATCTAATATTACAACGTTTTTCAGCATATGTTCAGCAAATGCATCTTAAGATTGCAGACATTTGGGGTGGTTTTTTTTGTGTTGTTGTTTTTTTTACTAAAATGCCATTCAGTTTGTTGCAAAACCCGAAGCAGCAGAGCAGAACAAATACAAGTACAGTTTCCATCTCTGACAAGAGATTTTGCAACTATTATGATAATTACGTTGAAATAAGTATAAATCCCTGGAAATCAGGCAGAAAGTGGAACAATATAGTTACATTAACATGTTTCCACCATGTGAGGTAAGAGTAACTATAATCCCATAATTAAGCCAAATAACTTGGCAAATCCAAGGAATTCCTATAATTTCTTTGCAGTACTTGTGCATGCCACAAGCATGCAGCCTTGATCTACTCACTCCTTCTGTCTGATCTGATCATTCATCCAAGGGCAAAAAAAAAAAAGAAAAATGGGTACAAAAAACAAACAAACAGCTGGTTTCACCCACTAGAGGTAGCAATAGTTCACAACACTAAAGCATCTGGAAAGAGATTGGGCGGTAATACAGGTGTCCACATACTGTAGGTGGTAAGGTTACAGTATCTTCTGCTTTCATCACTGGCAATGTTTCCTGTAATATACTGTAGGACAAGCAAAATTTCATACACCGCCTATGATCAAATAAAACAGCGAAAGACAGGGAAGTGGCAAAAATACTCAAGAGTCAGTACACAGAAGCAGCTATAAAGAAAGAAAAAAATCGGTGACAGATTTGAGTCTACAATATAAGAAGATGTGAAGGTGATAATGAAGGATAATCTCACCAGCGAGACGTGGAAGACTGGCAAAGAGGTAGGTGAGTGTGAGAGTGTGAGAATTTTTTTTTTTAACTCAGTTCTAACCTAACCTAATTAAACAGGAAAGAGAGATAGAAAGATCAAGTAGGAAAAGTTTATCAGGTTAATATGAAAAATTATAAATATATTATATTGTGTTTGATGCATTTTTGGTCAGTTCATTATGTGTTCTTCTTTTCAGCTTGGATCACGTCAGACTGGGTTTTAATTAGCTGCATCCCTGCCAGTTCAAAGTAAAAAATAAATGGACTTTTCAGCATGGGGTATGCATCATGAAGGAAGGCAATAAATGAGATTTCGAACTACATACATACGAGACAGATAAAGAATGTGAGAGAGAAAGAGAGAGAGACACAGATTGACAATTCTCACAAGCCTCCTATTCTTTTCCTTTCTCTTTTTCTGAAGTAGATAGATAGATAGATAGATAGATAGATAGATAGATAGATAGATAGATAGATAGATAGATAGATAGATAGATAGGTAACATTAGATCAGATTCAACTTTATTGTCACTGCACATGTTTGGTACAAGGTAACAATACACCAAAATTCTTTTTTTAGCATATGTTCAGCAGATCTCGAGATCACAGGGGCCTTTAGAGCTTAAACAGAATGATGTGGAAAAAAAAAAAATCAGTTCTGCAGGTGGAACCAGTTCAAGCTGGCAGAAAGGGTATGAAGGTTCCAGTAACTGAAAGCACTCTATTAAACACTTTAGTAGCCCATAAAAACTCAGAACATTTTAACCATTTTTGTTTTGCTGTTTTTTTTTTCTTAATAAATAAAATAGATAGAGCTCAGGATTGTGCAATATACTGTAGAGTGACATATCTTTTTTTTTTCCCAGCACAACATGGGCAATATGATGAACTGAATTTTATTTCATTTTACCAAACTATACAAACATGACTAAGCAAAATATATGAATTACATTTATTCCGGTAGTGGTAAATTTAAACTCGTTATAAAAGTAATGATAACTTTCGTTCTACCGGACATATCTGAAAACTCAAATACACAGTTTGATTCTGAAGCATCCCTGCAAGGCTTCCATATAAGCACATATTTGTTTTTTCAATCATAATTGACCTATGCTGTGTTGCCGGCACTGATACGTATGTGCTTCGTGTTTTGTTTTTTGTTTTTTAACTATTAGTCTCAGGAACCTGAGGCCACGGTGGACACAGACTCACTGAAACATGACAGTTAAAGCCTGGAACAAGACCAGGGGATTACTGTTAGCCAGACAAGTTATAACATGTTGCAGGATGGAATCACTGGCTCAGTGTGTTAAGGCTATGAGTTACTGATCGGAAGGTCTGCGGTTCGAGCCCCAGCTCCACCAGGTTGCCGCTGTTGGGCCCCTGAGCAAGGCCCTTAACCCTGTCTGCTCCAGGGGCGCCGTAAAAATGGCTGACCTTGCGCTCTGACCCCTGCCTACTAACAAGAAGCTGGGATACTGTGTGGTGATGTATGTGTGATGAATAAAGGCTGAACTTAACTTATAATAAATCAACAGAAATGCAGACAGAAATCACACTAAAACCAGATACAAACAAAAATTAAACCAAGCACCCAGAAGTGGTGAACAAAAGTCGTTTAATAAGAACCAGAGAGACGACCACACTGTAGGAAAAATAAAAAAACAGTGTAGCAAAAGTTAATAATAACAGGA
>JAQMYL010000014.1:16481247-16495754 GCA_030014365.1 Clarias pachynema | reverse complement strand
AAAGCGGCCTTGAGTCTCTTGAAAGGCGCTATATAAAATAAACTTATTATTATTATTATTATTATTATTATTATTATTATTATTATATGTGTTTGCAGGGCAAAATAACTGATTAAATAATAATCTGTTGATAATAAATGGTGTTTGTTGACCTGTTGTATAAAAGAAATATCACACTCGAGGTCCTGCTCTCGTGCTGGATATCATCATGGCTGTGATGCAGTATAAGGTATAAGGGTGCAGTTTAAATAATCCAGCACTCTGTATAGTGCGATATTGCTTAATTATAGATAATTACATACAATAACACAAAAGTTAATGCGATATTGTGAGTGGAAAGTGAATATACATTTGCCATCCACTTTATTAGGAACACTTTTTTAAGTCCTCATTCGTGCGGTTATCTAATCAGCCAATCATGTAGCAGCAGGACAATGCAAATAATCATGCAAATACAGGTCAAGAGCTTCAGTTTATGTTCAAGAGCTTCAATAAGTGTCTCTCCACAGACTATTCAAGTATTCAAAATGTATGTATGTAGGATGGTTATCTGAAGTCCTACAAAAGCACTAACATTAGAATGGTTTCACCAGCTGTGGTTTCTTATGTACAAATGCCAAAGTGTTAACAGGTCGACCATGTTGATCAAGCTCTGATATCTGATATCGTTATATAACACAGAAATTGACATGACAGTAAAGTATTAGAGCTATGAAATTTGTTACGAGCTTCAAAGAGCACGACTTGGCGGTAAGTCTTCTAGTGATTTGTGCCAAAAACATTTCTGATCACTGTACAAAAAATATTGAACCTATGCTATACATTGGATGACCAAAACATGTGAATATTAACATAGTAGCTAACATATTGATGACAATCATTATCTTATCATTTTCAATATGTTCTGCTCATCAATGTACACATGCGACTTTAAAAAAGTAGGATATCAGCAAACATGTAGCAAATTTACAAAACTTCTGTTGGCCAGCTTTTGGGATATTCCATTTTAGAGCGAGGAGTACGATATACACACAATAAATCCAAACGGACACTTTGATAGACTCACTATTGACTGCCACAAAAATTCGCTTTGAAATAGATAAAAAAGAGAAGTCGTTTTTATTCCATTAACACTTATTCCCCAGCCCAAGCCCCAATAAAAGTTATAAAAGCTATAATGTTTTATCTCAATGCCATTTCTGTTCTTCTTTTCCCCCAGATAAAGCCAAAGTTCCACAAAATTTCATTGTGACTATCAAAATAGCAACATATCTTAGATTTCTATGATATGTTAGATTTATTATATTTGCTCTAAAATCAAATTAAAAGAATTAAAATGAGTGCTAAACGATTGTAAGAAAAACAACACAAGAAAAAACATTTCTGATTCGTTAATAGTGTGCTGTTGTGCCTCCTGCTTATCAACATACTGTAAGTGTTTTTCATACATATGTTAACCTTCCCAATGGTATAATATATTTCATAAAAATCAGCTGTGCGGTTGGATCCTCACACTGCCTCATTTACAAGCAGATGAGTGTCAAACACATGAGCCTCGCTAGAACCAGGTCTACACTGTTATGCTGTAACACGCTCAGATGTTAAGTGAATGATTCACATTGCCCTTTAATAGCATAATGATTAACAGCATTATAGAACTGTGTGCCAAACTTTGAATACCCCATGGAACACCATTAAATCAATCATTAAAAATGGAAAGAATATAAAATAATGACTCTGCCTAAAGGTGGATGTCCACTAAAGAACAAGCTAAAGAACAATTTAAACAGATGGAGACCAAATTGTTGGAGAGATCCATGGCTAAAAAGCTAAGCCCAGAGACTCCACAAAGTTTCAAGGAAGAGTGGCATGCCATATAAGTTTGCCATGTGTGAAACATTCTCTGGTCTGATAAGAATTAAAAATATGACTTTTTGGCCTTGAAACAGAGCTCTACATATGGTAAAAGCCCAAAGCCTGAAAGCACAATGCCAAAAGTGGAGCATGGTGGTGATATCATAATGTTGAGAGTTATTTTAACAAATTATAATGCTCTTCAATATTATAGATCAGTTGGGTAGTTTTAAGCTTTCCAATATTAAAACTAAAGTGATGCTCTGTAAAATCTCTATGTCAATTCGGATAGGTTAGTTTTGCATTATGGCCAATAGAGTGCAATAGGTGAAATGTATCAAATCGTCACTTACAGTACTCACTCACTCACTCTCTCATCATGTATACTCCTTTATCCTATATACAGGGTTGCAGGGGGCCAGGAGCCTATCCCAGAAGACTTAGGGCACGAGGCGGGGTACACCCTGGACGGACACACTCATTCACACACTACAGCCAAATTGGGAACGCCGATTAGCCTATTCTACATGTCTTTGGACTGTGGGAGGAAACCAGAGTACCTGGAGGAAACCCACCAAGAACAGGGAGAACATGCAAACTCCATGCACACAGACCCGAGGCGGGAATCGAACCCGAAACCTGGAGGTGCAAGGCGACAGTGGTAGCAACTAAGCCACTATGCTGCCATCAAATCTTCACATTTGGCGAAAATCAGTTGATAAAAACTTTCCTTGTCTTTCTGATCGCTGAACATATATATATATATATTATCCTTTTGCACTCAACTGTTTAATATTGTGATCGACTTTTTTTTTTCCATATCAACGTTTTTATGACAGAGAGAGAGAGCGAAAGAGAGCAAGAGAGAGAGAGAGAGAGAGAGAGAGAGAGAGATCCTGGTGGCTGGTGACAGTCGTGTCAGTTTATTAATCACTGTCTCTGACTGGAGGCCTGCTGGGAGACATTAGGAGGCAAACATAGTGTGAACCATGAAAAAGATCATTATGTGAAGATTCACAACTATAGAGACTAATCTAACAGAGTGAAATCTAACAGACTAGTTTAAGTCTGGTTTTATATAAGACATCTTATTATTTCATATACATTTCACCAACAAACAACATGTGATGGTCTTTCGGCATTCCCTCTCTCTAAAAAGCACTAATCACTTTCACAGGCTCAGACAGCAAACACACAGCACACATGATCAGTCAGCAAGGAGCACATGCTTCCGCTTTGTCACACAGCGACCTGGACATCTGGTTCTGTAAGTGCCGGGAGGTCTAGAGACCAAATATACTAACATTGAATTCAAGCCATTCACATCCCCGCCAATGTCCCTTCACTTACAGTGCACAAAAGCAGATGATAAATTCAGTCCTGGAACTCCGACCTTTTCAGAGCCATCAGGTCGTCAAACAACAACCACCGGCTAGCTGTTTATACCATTACAGAAATATTCAGAAAGCAGTTATCTTTAAAAAGATCATAATATAGGGGATTTAAAGCTTTTAAAGACCATTATGAGTAAAGACATATCACAGTAATAGACATGCACATGAACATTATTATGAACATATTAAATAATCATCACAACCAGCATTTGGGGGTCAGCATTTGTGGGCAGAGAATAAGAGATAATGTCTGTCCCATTCATAAATAAGTATTCGTTTCTCAATGTTTACGCCTCAAAAGTATCAAAAATAAGTAATAATTCACTTAAACTTTGCTTTTGTGACATTTTTTTTTTTTTACTGATTGTCCTTGTTAGCAGTGTTCAAAATCCAGTATATCCTAATGGATATTTGCTCCTTTGAACTTAAATTTATCAATACGAGATTCATGTATAACCCCATAGTGCCATAGTTTTGCAGCAGTGTCTCAACCAGCTTCATGAAGGCTGCTGCTTTATGACTGCTCATGCAGGAAGGGCTAAACCCCAGCATTAATGCCACTTTTTCCTTCCTA
The DNA here is from genome assembly GCA_030014365.1 of Clarias pachynema. Taxonomy (NCBI): domain Eukaryota; kingdom Metazoa; phylum Chordata; class Actinopteri; order Siluriformes; family Clariidae; genus Clarias; species Clarias pachynema. The sequence goes on along the minus strand of JAQMYL010000014.1, from coordinate 16,491,932 downwards.
GTGACACTGTTTGGGAATTCCTTCATCAGACAGGATCTTCTTGTCTGATGAAGCCACAAGCTTTGACTTTTGGCTTAGACAGCTTAGGAACAAAAGCTTAAAAGATACTACAAGGCTGCCAACTGCTTATCTAATTGCTTCAGAAGGCCCACTTTGATGCGCCTGGTGGTCAGCACCATCAGCACCTTCCAGGGGTCTACTAGTGGTTGGTTCTCCACAGTTAGTCTTTTGGCTGCTTCATTAAAGGGGTCACCACAGCAGAATAACTTGCTATAAGTTTTACACTGAATGCCCTTGCTGATGCAACCCTCTCATTTTATCCAGGCAGCCGGGAAACCTACCACTGAGCCACCAATGCCCATTTGCCACAAATGCCCAAGTCACATTTTTTTCTGAATTTATATGAGTGAAAATACCTTTGCAGTAAAAAAAAAAAAAAATCACAAGTTAACACTTACTACACAGAAACAACAACAACAATGACATAGTGTAATTTAAATATCTATGCATGTGACCATCTCATTTGATATAGCGAAGTTTTCCATAATGAGTTTTCCATATTTATCATTTTTGGCAGGAGTAACAATTAGCAATAAAGCTTTACCTTTAGAGTTTTTCCACATGGGAAAGTTTTTAGGATGGATGACTTTGGAGTTTCTCTGTAACATAAGTTTGTCTTAATAACTTTAAAAGAGAGAAACAAAAAGATTTTTATAAAGTAAAACAGGAACTTGATTCATGGAGTTTCTACAACATAACTACATTTAACTATTAACAAATAGAAATATTATGTTGTTTGACAACAAAATAGTAATAAATGTATTTATTATCTATTTTCTATTTGAACTGTACGCTCCATCATGTCTGAAACAATAAGCTTCATCATACCTTGTTTACAGAAAGTAGTAATCTAATATATAATTGAATATGTGGCCATTCGGTAAATATACAGTACAGTTACATGCTGGGCGGCACGGTGGTGTAGTGGTTAGCACTGTTGCCTTGCACCTCCAGGGTCTGGGTTCAATTCCCGGCCAGGCTCGATTCCCGTCTCTGTGTGCATGTTCTCCCTGTGCTTGGTGGGTTTCCTCCAGGTACTCCGGTTTCCTCCCACAGTCCAAAGATATGCAGGTTAGGCTAATTGGCGTTCCCAAATTCCCCATAGTGTGTGAATGTGCCCTGCGATGGATTGGCACCTTGTCCAGGATGTACCCTGCCTTGTGCCCTAAGTCTCCTGGCCTCCGCGACCCAGAATACAGGATAAAGCGGTATAGAAGGTGAGTGAGTGAGAGTGAGTTACATGCTGTGTACAGTCTTTGCAAAAACAATTTCTTTTAAGGCACATTTTTATGGTTAAGGGTTCTACAGTAGATTTCTGATGCGGTTCTACTTGGAGGCATTTCAGAATGATTATTAGTTGTCCAAAAATAACTTTATAATATACCCTTTATAATATAGTATCTATGGTATGGGATATATGCAAGATTGAAAAGTATTCATGCACTAATTACAGCCTGGGAAAATGAACAAAATATTGTGGTTAACAAAGGTTTATTAGTGTTTCTTAGCCTCAGAAGGAAAGTGTCTTGGCTGCAATATTTTGTCTAAAAGGACATCAAGACATTACCTCACTGATGTTGGAGCAGAAGCTAAGTAGTTATACTTAATTAAATTAGGAGGTTTGGGTATGTACATATTTCATGCTGATATCAGCAGTAACACTGCTTTGCTATGTTTTTGCGGAGGGAAAAGTTTTGTTCAAAAGTGCAAGAAAAGTCCATAACGTATGTGTCCATAAAAAAAAGACGTCAAGACATCAACGGCTGATGTAATTAGGAGATCTGGCTGAGGTCCAGATTCTGGCAGGAAAACAATGATCTAACAGCACTAGACCTCGCCGCGGCAGACGAGGGAATACAGCCAGGCCAAATCCACTCAGCAGTGCCGCAATACTGACTCTTCAAACCTGATCGAACCAACATAGAACAATGCCTCATTGCAAAAACAACTCATTTGCCTGCCAACTTCTCCTGAATGGAGCCCTCAGTGGATTGTGGGGAACCTTGTCTGCCCTTCACAATGTGGAGAAAAAAAAAGTGGTAGTCTGCTAAATTCTCTCAAGAGAAAAAGAATTTGTTAGCGCTGCGCTGGATCTGGAAATGAGTGGTCATCACCGGTCAGGGTGCCCACTTCGGGAAGACTGTTGGCATAGCGTAAGCAAGAGGCTTAACCCTCGGAGACTGGCGAGCATACACCAAGGGTTGGGAGGGGTTGCAGTCCTGAGGATAGACGGCCTAACTGCTCATTCTGCTGAGCTGTCTGTCAAGAAGAGTGTCTATTTTAGAGGACAGTGTTGTATTTTTAGAGCCAATAAACAAGGGAGCAAATGAGAGAGAAGCACCACACAGACGAACATGGCTCGCATTTCATTTCTTTCGCCCTCGGAGACTGCAGCGCTGAGTGTTTGCGTGGGGCTTTGTCTGCACATTGGCAATTGCATTCTTGGTCTCATGAAGGGAGCCAGTGATGGTTCCATCATCTCATTCCTGAGGTCTCGAGAATCTACTGGGAAATTGAAAATATTAGAAAAAAACAACATAGTTCCACTTATTTGTAAATGTCATTCCCCATCCTTATTAAAACCATTGCGATAGCATCTAAGATCAGGAAGGCATTTCCTTCATTATTACATTTATGGTGGCACACAAACAATGACAACCCATTATCATTAAGCAGCTACCTAACCAGAACAGCATGGCTTACAAGTATGTTTCTTCCTTGAAGACAGATGTGAGCAAATACCATTTGGTAGGCAAGCCTTGGCGACAGACTGCCACCACTCATATCGATCCAGCTCAACTTTCACAGATCTAGAGACATGAGTATTTCAGAAATCGAAGACATAACTGTATGTCAGATCCTTCTGCTGAACATTTGTGGCATGCCTAAGTATGTTCATTTAATGAGAATGATCTGGGAACTGGGAAATTACAACCCAAGGTGTAAAAAACAAGCAAAAACAAGACCACAGCATGGAAAACATGATTCCTTCTAATAGCTTTCAATAATTATACTGAATTTAAAAAATATATTAATAAGCATATTTGATGGCACAGTGGCTTAGTGGTTGGCACTGTTGCATCGCACCTCCAGGGTTGGAGTTTGAATCTTGCCTTTGATCTATGTGCACATCCTCCTCATGCTTGTGGGTTTCTCCTGTTTACTCCGGTTTCCTCCCACAGTCCAAGACATGCACTGCGGAATGATTGCCATCACCATATTGCCCCTGAGGTGTGAGGATGTGTGTGCTCGTGTTCTGCAATGGGTTGGCGCCCCATTCGTGTTGCCTAATGATGACGGGAATACGCTCCAGGCCCCATGTAACCCTACCCAGGATAATTGATATAGAAAAAAAGTATGGATGGAAAAACATACTGTACCATGCGTATGCTGTTATGGGAAAATCATCAACAATGGATCTCAATGGAAATGTCATACCTTTGATCTATTAAAATGTCCCTTTAATGCTGTTGAACATCCATGATATTTCCTGGTTAAATGATACAGTAAACACAGCTTGTCATGTTACCAAAAAATTATATAATTTTTTCCCTAGTGTATATGCATTCATATTAAATGCTATGGAACATCCGGGAAATATTAGTTCCTGTTATGATTTACTGTACATTATAGCAGCTATGCCATTATACATTTTACATTTACATTATATTAGTTATTCCTTCACCAGCTCCTCTCTCTCTCTCATAAAGCGAACTTAAAGTCCTCTGTCCTCTGTCTGGAAATTAATTGACTATTACAATGTACTGGCACTGGAGACTATTTGTTGCAAATGTTGCAATCTTTGTTTTTCTTTGTTACATAATAACACATTTAAAACTTTTTATTATTATTGATAGATTATGTTACTATAGAGGCAATAACATATTCGAATTTGCTGCTTAGAGAATAAGAATTAGGACAGCTGTCAAAGCCCATTAATTCATATTCGAGATTTTAACTAGGATATGGCAAAAGTAAGGAATAATGCATGATTGTCCATGCTATTATCCCTCACTTACTCATGAAGATAATGAGACAGAAATAGCACAGCATCTGCTACCATGGGAAAGTCCTCAGACTAAAAGGAGCAGCTTTATCTCAGGCTGTTATGAAGTTCTGACACTGGAGACTCCTTTCATAAATACCAGATACACAATAGCTCTTTGGCCAGATGTAACAAGTGACAAGTGCATTGGGATTCTTATTCATTTCTGCCAACACAGATAGATGCAGCACAACACAGAAGAAAAGCAGGGTTAACATGTAAGTATCAAACATAATAAAAGATCATGAATAACAATCTAACTAATCTCAGCTGTTGGAAAAATGTATGCGATGAACTATTGAATAAGGTACTGAGAAGAAAAATAATTAGTAAGCATTGTGTAATAATAAGTGCAGTAGTGTAATGAGTCGAATAGCATGCTATATAATGTGCAAATTATTATAAATGCTTAAAATGTATAAAATAAAATAAAAACATAAACAATTGTGGCACAATGGTCTACTGCTTAGAACTGTGGTCTTGTACCTGCAGGGTCAAGGGGACAAATGCCACTTTTGAGTCTGTGCATTGGTTTTTGCATGTTCTCCCCGTGCTCGGTGGGGTTTCCTTCGGGTACTCCAGTTTGATCCCACAGTCCAAAAACATGTATAGTATTTCCAAATTGCACATAATGTATAAGTGTGTACTGTATGCGTGTGCCATGGGATGGATTGGCACCCTATCCAGGGTATACTTCGCCTAGTGCCCGGGGTCCCCTGGGATACGCTCCAGGCAGCTCATGACTCTGGACATGAGCAGTATAAAGAATGAGTGAGTGAGTGGAATTTAAATGTAAATATCCTTATAGAATGCTTCACCACACTAGCAGTTCTATGTGTTAGTAAACTACAGCATTTTGTAATGCACTAATTATTAGGCTTAAATTATGTTTCATGCCCCACATACATGTGAATGAAATTTAAAATCTAAAAATCATAATGAAATAGAATAAACTTATTACATGTGTATGGTAAGGAATAATCATAATGGTATGATGGTACATTGTTAATGGCATAATTATATGTATGGTGTGGTATAATCCAACAATTGAATTGAATTAAATTGAGTTGATGACAATTTACTAGTCGGTACAGTATATATCTTTAACTTAGTTTATCTTAATTAAGCACCATTCCTCCAACAGAGTATGCTACATGTTTGAAAATGCAATTCTTTATTTATTTTAAAGTAAAAACTAAGTATATTCTATTTAAAGTTTATTCTTTAAAAAGGTATGTACAGTAGAATGCTAATGAATATTTACACCCAGAAAAAGATGTTCTAAAAAAAAATACATTTTTAGTTGAACGTACTGTTATAAGCATGAAATACGTTTATACACATACTACATTTTTTTATTTCATTTAATCTCTATAGTAATTCTAATACTAATTTCTACACGTTTTTAAAAAAAAACTTAACGTTTTTTAGATTGAGGTTTTTAAAGAGGTTTTTGTTGTTGAACTTTCTGAATAAAGGTTCAACTAACTTAAAGAAATTTCCCACCACAAACATTACTGTTACACAGAATAAGTTGTGTTGTGGAAAATAGTTAACTAATTATAGTTACTGAAGTTAAATTGTCCTTCTCTAAAATAATGTTGAGCAGTGCGTGTAATCCTAGTGCGGGAAAGGTTGTTTAAATATCCTTTGGATAATCACAGGGTTTTCACTTCCTTCAGGGTCTTCTTCAATTTTATTATTATTATTATTATTATTATTATTATTAAATGTGTCATTTGTATTTAAATACTCTTGCTTCAAGGAAATCTATTTGCCTATGATGTAATGCATTGGCAGTACTTCCACAAACATTAATCAAACTAATTAGACTAAAGTGCCATTAGATATTTGACTAGGACCAGATTTAATGTGTCTGGAAAAGTATCCAGTGCAACTACTTGCTGCTTGAAGAACGCGCATAAATGCAAGCACATAATCGATACCCAAACAAATATCAAATGCACATAAGCTGTTTCTGCATAATAATCATTAGAAGGTGCCTTTCCCAGGGTTTTTTTTTTTTTTCTTTTCTCGGTTGTTTTTCTGGACGAATTAAGGAGAAGCCAGCAGGATTGAAGAAGGGAGACTGGGGGGAGGGGAGCAGAGAATAGTCGCAGACACAGCAACGCAGACAGCAGGGAGGACCCAGGCGAGCCAGCCTAGACCTGGCATTCCCTCACTGAGCACACTCGTTCCAGCTGTGACCCTTCCCTGCCCAGACGACCGCTAGCAACACTTGTCTGCATGGCTCTCCTGTGACCTTTGAAATGACAGTCCTTTATATGGGTGTCCAGATGGAACAGAGCAGCAATAGTGCTAACTGATACGTGTGTAACACACACCAGTCATAACACAGCTCCCGACTGCACAGCAATCCATAGTGAGAAGCTGCTGCCGTCTCGGTTGAGAAAGGGGGGGGGGGGGGGTAGTGATGGGGGTTGGGAGACCTTCATTCATCTTTTCCCCACCCTTCATGTTGATGGTCGTGGTTTAGACAGAAGACTGACGGCCTTACAGTGAGCAGATGCATCGACATAGGGCCTGCTATAGCAGGGTTGTGCCAGCGAGATAGCTTGCCACGTTTAGAGTGGGTGAAAAAAAAGAAATGCTGGCGAGACCGTTATGTCCACCCTTTGTTGTCGCCATACCAACCAGAGACAGGTTACTCAACTGTCAAGTCTGTTATGCACAAGCAGAATCCATTGAAGTCTCCCGATATTTGAAAAGAAGGTTTTTTTTGTTTTTTTTTCACACACACAGAGATGTTAGACATTCCCCTTCTCACACTCTGTCAGCATTCAACACAGATGTTTTCTGTCTGTCCAATAAAAATATAGGAATCGGAGAAGTATCCAACTTAAAAGTATTGTAAGAAGATTACAAAATCTTGATCCTTGTCAGATGTTGCGAACCTACAGCCATGCTTGCCATTGTCTCTGCGGGAATCCCTTCAGCACAGCCAATTCCCTGCGTCTGTTTTCAGGCTTGTGACCCATGTGTTTGTGTGAGGCCATGCTGTAGGTCCAGACAGCCACAGCAACAGTATGCGTCACTATGTTAGGACACAGCACCCCCTAGCTATCTTTCCAAATATCAAGCTCAACTTATTACCTGAAACTTTTATCTAGTAAAACAGATGACGTGATAAAAAAATATATATATAATAATAATAATAAATTTTTCCACAGCGATATTTGCATCAGTAGGGTACCAAACCCCAGGAGATCTGTTAATGTTTTTTCACAATGTGCATTTTACCTCCAACTGAGGAAAGCGCATGATATTTTTAAAGGTCTCTTCAATTCTAGATAGACAGGATGATAAAATATTTGCATTGCATGGCAGCATCGTGATAAACCTCTTTGATCCACATGGCGTTAAAATTAACCTAGGACAAGGAAATTCCTACTTTGCTTTTTTCCCAACAAACCCATCATACAGAGTTAACATTACATTTAATAGAGTATTGAACATTTATTTATACCAGTTCACCCTTTCTATATACTGTATATATTTTGTTTGTTTGTTTTGATAAGATGTGAAGTACAGAGTGTAAGATCTTTGTTTGATCTTTTCAAATTTCTTTTAAGTGCAAGATCTTTTTTGATCTTTTTCCTTCAAGTGGTTTCCAGTAAAAACAGTATAAAGACATGTGAAAATACGATTTATTTGTACACCTCATTTCACAATTTATCATTTCAATTTTTTCCAATTATTGTGTAGCAAAATGCATTTCCATGGAAAAAGCCAAATCTGCTTGTACAATCAAAGATCTGTAGCATAAAGTGCAAAAACACAGGGTGTCATTTTATATTCCAAATGTCTAGTTATGTACTGTATGTAGCTTTTGAATCTGTTTTATGTGGGTAGGGGTTGATCAGGTGTACAGTGCTGAGGTGTAAATGTAGACCTTGTAGAAATGTATCTTTGGTTACTTAGAAGGAACAGCCAAATCAACCAAGGCAATGTAAAAATGTAAATGTAAAAACTCTGACGTCCAAATGTTTACTCCTTCATTTGTGGACTAGAACTACTTAGCATGTCTTCACGTACAAATTTAACATCTATGAGCAGAATGATTATCAAAGATACACCTAAATAAACAATGGTCAAGACTGAAAGTGAAAGTACTGAGCCAGGCAATCAACCATAATTAATCAATCAAACACATCACACCCTTTAAACAAGAAATTGTCTGATCACCAATAATCTAGATCGCTGCATATAGTACAACAGGGTCGACCCATTTTAAGACTATGCTAATCTGTAATATATCTACACCCTTAACTGTAAGGCTTTATATATAGTTCGACACTTTTATACAGTGTGCTAAAGGTACAGTAGATGAGGAGAATGGAAGGAAAACCAGAGGAAACCCATATGGACATGCAATGAGAACATACTGTACACCACACACGATGTTCTTCTTCCAAAAAAAATAGTACTCACTATTAGCAGTTCCGTCACACACCTCAGACTTGCTTATTTATAAAAAAATATGCATGATTCTTGTGAGCAAAGAGAATCCTGAGGATAACACTATAAAATATTGTCATGGACTGGTTGAAATTTGATATGAAAAATCACCAAAGAGTCTATGACGACGGTGAGACATTATTATTTATAATAACCTTCACCAACAACCAAAATTGTCTGTGACCTTTTTCCTAAAATCAGAGTAATGGCTGTTCATATGTCAGAGGTAAGATCAGAGCTTAGGAGCAGCCTTGGAAAAACATTTGGACTAAGAATGGAGCGGAGCATCAGTCAAAAGGTGATTCCCACCGAGTCCCCATGCCTAGATCAGGTTACCACTGGCTAGCCACATGAAAGAGCCCCAGTAATCCACATACACAGGCGTCTGCAACTCCCCCTCGAGCCCCTCAACATAGCTTCCTCACCCGTTTACCCAAAAACAGGAGCAGTACCAGACACAGGCCCTGTTCCACAAATTTCAGCCGTATCACAGAGGATTATCAAACCCTATATATATGACCTAGCTTGGTTAGCTGAGTCTACCATAGAAAGTTGTTTTTTTTCCCAGGGTCGTTTCATTTGGCCGTAGCTGCCAGGGCCACTGAAGGGTGTGGGGAGGTGATCAGACCCCCAAATAGTGCAAGAGGGGGGTGCGGCTGTAAATCTTGATGTCACCAATGGGTAGGCAGTTGCAAACCATTATCATAAATCTGACAAACGCTAATTTGATGGGAGGCTGTATCTGTCTGGACTGGCTGGTCTAGACGGCCTATTGAGAGATCCTACAGCAGGGGAACTGTTTGTTCCCTCACCATGACCATCTGGATTTGGCAATAAGCGGTACGCTGCACAGTTCACAGACTGAACAAAGTGGGCCATTTCCATTGCCATTGTGAAGGGTAAGTTCCTTCAGTTACTTTCCTGTACAATATACTTTTACGTTTACATTCCAGGACTGAATAATTCAAGTACATCCGTACCTGTATTTTTTTTATTGTAAGTACTGATGTTTTTAAAAGGCAGTTTTTTTATAGAACAGTGAAAGGAATCACTTATATATATATATTAGCACTGGCAATGTACTCAGGATGAACAGGATGTAAAACTAATTTTAGGTCTTATATTCAGACTGATGTTAAGAGGGGCTGGAAAATTTTACTCGAAGAGCATAGTGAGGCTATCCAGAAGTGAGGCCTGTCAGTGATGGGTCCAAGAATATTGGCAGTTCCACTATTCACCACATGGCCCTCTGGGTCCGATTCATACCATCTCTCGAGCAGGTTATCATCCGAAAGTTTATCTCCAGCCATATTGAGGAAATTTATAGATTTACTTAGTTTTGCATTATGGTTTCTCGCTCCTTGTAATAATTAAACAAAAGACAGTCTTTACTTCTTTGCTATGTTGACTCTTTTCCCAATCTGACAGCAAAACAAAGGATGGTTAACCCTACTGTGAAATGTTTTTGTTGGCACTCATTCTCACACAAATGTTGCATAATCCTGTCCTTCTACATAATTGGTCAGGAAAGAAAGAAGCGGTGACATAAGAAATATGATCTGAACAGTACATCCAGCAGAGCCTTTGAGAGAATACTAGGACCCCCGTTGTCTTTCCTGATCACATAAAGAGTAAACATTTATCCATCTGAAGATTATCCCAGAATAAATTTAGCTATGTCACCATGTTAACAATGTACAAGAAGCAGGCTTAAGGGTAGGGGGTGTCTGCAGGGAGCAAGAGAAGAGCAACGGGTGAAAAAAAAAGAAGAAAAAAAAGAGGTTGGATGAATATGCATCCGGAAATAAAGATCTCATCTCTGGAAATTATGATTGGTTTGGGAATATTAGCATAAAACAGATAAAATTCTGAATTCCAAAACATGAAAAGATATTTTATGCACCAACATGGAGGATCAAAGCTTGATTGAGGGCCACCTTATGAATAAATGAATGAATGAAGGCTAACAGGACATGAGGTATCCAAATATGGCAGTTGGTACACATTACAATATCCATCACAATGTGTTTTATTTATCTTTTTTACAGATCATCAGTTCCAAAAAATGGAAATTTATTGATTTTTCAGGAGTGACATACTG
>JAQMYL010000014.1:16453550-16473009 GCA_030014365.1 Clarias pachynema | reverse complement strand
AGCAACTTTTAGGCTTAAGAAGCTTTGTGAATACGGGCCCAGATTTTTTTCTTTATTTTACAAAAAGAGAGCTTAGAAATCTCCTATTTCAGGGTAAAAAATACTACATTAAAACTAAAGAAATTAAAATTGCAAGTGCAGTTCTAACCTAAGTAGTCTAAGACACATCTGCTGATATTCAGCGAATAGTGTAATTGTGTTTTATGATCACTTGAATACTAATAAACATAGCCGAAACATTCAGTTCTACCTATAAAATATTTTTCTTGTCCAATGTTCTATTGCTCTGGCAGGACACTGGCGGTTTATCTGCATCCAAGACTTTATTATCTATAAATGACTCTGGAATCTTGTGTCCTACTCAAAAATCCAATTGCTGGTCTCTTTCTTTTTCTTTCGGTTTGTAAACCAGATTTGAATTTGCATTAATTTTTTGTCAGTTCATTCCCGCAAATCCTCTCGGATCCAAGGTCTCAAAAACAATCTTTTTGCTTACGAAATAGTAAATTCAAACCAGATTGGGGCCTGCTCTGCCAAGCCCACCCACTGTCGAAGCAAACGCATAGCTTCATAAATCACTATGCATCGTAGGCAACATGCATCCAGAAGACAAAAGCAATTCATTAGTATGTCATTCAGACTCTATTATTGGTTTAATCACTTTCAGGCTGAGCCTACTGTTAATTTTATTACTTTGGCAGCATATGAAGAGGAGGCATGACTTAAAATCATTGTGCCAAAAAATTCTGTGATACTTAAAACATAATAATAACACATGTGTAGCATGAATAATTTCTTTCAAATGTATGGATTAGACAAGTTTATTGAAGCCCTCATGTTTGGATGTGGCTGTTTTTAATAATCATTCTCTGTAATTTTTATGTTTATAGAAAATGATTATTAAAAACAGTCACCATATTTATTTATTTTTTTTTCCGTCACACAGTTTTGTCAATTCTCAAATCTGATTGGTCAGAAGGTGTTGGTTAATTCTGATTAATGTATTATGGTCAGACATCATTAGGCTTCTAAAGTCTAACGATTTAAGACTAATAATCAACAGACTTTAAATATACGTGCTGTTATTAATTAAGATATAAACTCATAATCATTGATTTAGTAAAGTTTTTTGTAAGGAAAGTGTAAGAAAACCAACCAGGAAAGTCTCTGATTTTTGTCAAGATTGTTGCCTATATCTGTTAAAATGCATATGATAACTGAACTAACTTTTTTTCTGAATTAATGAATTAAATGTAAATAGAATCTAATATTTAAAAGACGAAGAAGCACAAGAGTTAGCAAGTCATCAAATTCTTGTGTATTTAAACAGGGTTGGACAACACATTGTAGTGAAGTGTGTTCACATTATTATTATTATTATTATTATTATTATTATTATAGCAGTTTATTTCAGTTGGTTCTCATTACGTCCCATCTGTAGCTTCATTATTATCTATACTGATTGCATAATGCTTTTAATGTTCCCTAAATCCTTACAATCTGCATAATAAGCAGCTGTCTATCAAACATTTTATTAGAAAAGAAAAATGTATTTTGCTATTTATTTAATTAGGTCCCAAGCACTATGACTTCAGCCCTATGACATCATTGTGTGCGAAGCGACCTCTTGTGTTAATTGTTCTTTGGACAAGATCATGACCATGTTAATTTGTTATACAGTACAAAGATATGATGAGTACATGCTGAGGTTTGGAATTATATTTAATGAAATGCTGCCACATAGTGGTGAAATGTGAAACAGTGCCTTGGTGGTTAAAAGGTCATTTGTGGTCTTGTGCTTTGTATGCTTTGTATTCTTTCAGAATGGTTCTTTTTGCAAACCACCTATTAATCCATTTTTTTATCAAATTAATCCACACTGGGTATTTATAGCCTATTATGCCAGATGTTTAATACGGCGCTGTCTTTATTTATGGTTCTAGGGGTGGAGTCTTAAATTGAGTTGTGAATTTCTATGTGTTACTTACATGGAAACCACAACCTTATGTGTGAATGAATGTGTGAATGAATGAATGAATCCATGCCCTTGAAAAATATTCATATTATATTCATATTCATATCATATTATCAAAGTATTTTTGTGATCTAATAAATTCCTCCTGGCTCACTAGGTAGTCTTGTCACCATGCAGCATCAGGATCTCCTATCTTGAACTTGGATTACTGATCAATTATCGTCACCTGTGTGTAGGTAATTCCATTTATAGACATAGAGTGGTTTGTGTCTTTGTAAAAATTATATCATTGATCAACTTGGATCAATTCTAAACACCATCACACAGCTCACAGTCAATTGTGGTTACACTTTTCATTAATAAATAGATTTTGCTATAACAATCATGTCTCGCTCTCATGTAACTCTTTTATGGGTCAGAAGTCTGGAACCATAACCTCCGGTCCTGCGGTTTGGCCCAGCACTGGTGTCCTAATGAATCCACTTCATCGGCCTAATGACCAGCATTAAGGCTTCCAGCCTCAAAGTAACAGCTGTTGCCTGGACACGCGGCAGTCATTATTTAGCCTTGGCCACACTTTTTCCACATTGCATGCAGTTGTGCATGAGTACTTTGAACATCTTACACGTGTCACAGAACTGGACTCTACAGTACTTAGCACATGGTTTCAAATTGTCAGCATGTAACATCAAAATTTTCAGTTTTTCCCCATGATAAAATGACAATCTGTCAGTGGAATTTAATGTCATGATGTTATGATCGTTCTAACAGCTGGATTGAGTCATGATACAATTGTGCACGCCAGGACCTGCGCTGTATATCTGAATTCGGCTGATCGGTGGTGTCGCTTCAGTGTTATATGGACAATAGTTCAGCTATTTCGATTCAGTTTCAGATCTGTGAAAGAGAGTAAAGCATTTACTACTAGTCTAGTCTAGTAAATGCTTCACTCTCTTTCGGCTCAGGTGATCCATAAGCATTTCTAAGAAGACCATTGGGACAAAAACAAGTGGAATTTTCTCTTAAAGCAGAAATTTTCTCATTCTCATTTAATAATTAAAAGCATATAATTGCTTATTTTGCAAAATAAAAAAAGCACTATTTAATGTATTTATTTGCATTTTATTACCATTAATGTGGAAACAGTTGAACACTGGAGCAGGTGAAATGTCTAGATTGCAAGCTTTAGATGTCATGTACTTATTATTATTATTATTATTATTATTATTATGTATTTTTTTTATTGAAGCTTTAAAAATTGCACTACATCATAATCAAATGAATATTTTCCCTTTAAACTACCATAAACTACCCAGTGTAAATGGGGTGGTGAGTAACACACTTTAAGAGGACTAACGGTATAAAAATCTGGGGTTGCAGCAAAAGCTCATGAAGTCTTTAAAGTAAAGCATTAAACTTAAATTAGGTTTCTAAATGCAATGTAAATATGCATGGGCTGGATGGCTGGATGGCTGTATTCTCTGCGAACACTGAATGCAGGTTACAATCTCCAGTATGTAGTACAGTATATAGTATATCATTTGTAGTCTTAACTTTAAAAAGAAATTAATCTAGGCCATTATAAATATCCACAAATATCTATGACATAAGATTAAACTGTACGATGATATAATGCATACCTAGAGTGATTTAAATATAGGTTAAATTAACATAATTAAGTTATACAGATGTTAAAGTTACATAAAGAACCATTAAAAGCAGGTTACATAGAATCATTGAAAAAGTAAATGATTTTACAGGTCAGTTGCAGGAACCATTCAATCCTACGAACCTAAACCTCATTACGTCCCAGTGGACCAATTATTAAAGTGATTCGATCAAAGTGGTGGATAACTAACTAATAACAATTTCATATAAAGTCACATTGAACAGCTCTTACCGTGTAAAAGGCAATCCTGCACAACGCTATTGAGAGCTGAATGTGTTCAGCCATCTAGGGTGCCTAGCAACAGCGTCACCGACGACAACCAAACACGCCGAGCCGGAGGAGGTGAATGAAGGTCTTGCTGTCGTAATAAGACAAAGCCCCAAAGATCTCCAAGTCAACACGCAGCAGAGGTGGCCCTGTGTTCTGCTTTTATGCACTTACAAAATAGGAGGAGACCACTTACTTCATTTCAGACTGGAAAAAACAAACAGGGAGGGTGGGAGAGACAGAGAGAATAAGAAAGAGAAAGAAAGAGAGAGAGAGAGAGAGAGAGGAGAACACAATGACTAGGAGAGCCATAGATTAGTGTACGGCTTCCCTCCAGAGATTATCAGCTGAGCAGCAATTATGGTGCAGAATAAACCCTGCTAATTGGATTATGCTGTTTTTCACACATACAGTAGATGATAAATGAAATGAGATGATGCCATGGGACGGTCTCAAGGGCTTTTAACATAACATTTGGTTCATGTTAAACATTGACCTGAAACGAAAAACAAGAACTGTGTGTGTGTGTGTGTGTGTGTGTGTGTGTGTGTGTGTGTGTGTGTGTGTGTGTGTGTGTGTGTGTGTGTGTGTTGAAATCTTGTTAAAATGTAGTCTGTAGCTATTTGCATGTTTGAGTAATGTGCAACGATTCCACAACTCAATCTGGCTTGTATTAAAATTCCAGTATAATTCAGTTATAAGAAAAAGAACAGCAGAATCAGTTACAGGTCATTGACTTTACACATTTGGAGGCAGCTCGCACTTGTTTTGTTTGTTGCATGGATCGAAAGTTTCTTGAAACTCTTGGCCTACTGTTGGCAAAGTGGATTTAAAGGTGGTTGGATGTAATTGCATCATCACCAGCCCAGAAGAATGGGTGACTTTAAACCACTGGTCCAACACTGGCTGATGTTAATCCAACTTTGGCTGACGTACTGTAGGGTCGAAGTACTGCTGTTACAGATTCATATTTAGATTTATATTTTTTCTTTGAAAAGTACTAACAGCTAAAAACATACTGGACAGTATATACTACAGTATAGTGGTAAGACTTTTTCCTGTTGTAGTATTTAGTCACACCACAAGGTGGCAGCAGTGATGTACAAAAATATCAATTGTATTGTTTGCATTTAATTGAATTAATATTTCTTGAATGATGTACATTTGTACTGCCTGTACTAAGGTATACAGGTGTAACTATCAGTTACTTGATTAATTGGCTTGGTATAAGAGCAGGGACACAGTTAATTTGGAACAATTACAGTATTTCTTTACACATTTGTGATAATGCTTTCACCATGTTTCTCTATTACTCCCTCTCCCTATACCGCTTTATCCTGTATACACGGTCATGGGGGGCCTGGAGCCTATCCCAGGAGACTTAGGGCACAAGACGGGGTACACTCTGGATGGGGTGTCAATCCATCGCAGGGCACCACATTCACACATTATGGGCAATTTTGGGGAACGGCACTAAACCTAATCTGCATGGACTGTGGGAGAGAGAGAAAACCCTCCAAGCACGGAGAGAACATGCAAACTCCATGCACACCGATTTGGGATTCGAACCTGGTCGGGACTCGAACCCAGACCCTGTAGGTGCAAACCTACTAAATAAGCTCCTACAATTATCATTTGATTTAAATGCATGTCAGTTTTATTTACTCTTCTAATTCCCATTTTATGTTAGACCAGGCATTAACACGTGACCACATTCTTGCTGACTCTAAAAAAAGGACCGTGTCAGCACCAGCCCACTGCCCCCATGGCGCAGAAACATAAGCTTGTCTTTTTATAGATGTACTTCACCCTAATGTGACTTGGTCAGATACAAGCATTAACACAATACATTTCAAACTCTGGGTGCCATGGCAGGACAGGAACAGGGAGTCACCATTTCCCATGGAATCGCATGCCCCGTACGGCACAAGGAGCATTTTGAAAATAACGATTTAGAAAAGTGCCGAGAAATCCATCACTTGTTTGCGTTGCCAGGACCCGGGATCCAGGAACTTAAACTGGACACCAGAAACCGGACTGGATTTCTATGCAGTGACGAAGATTTGGGGGAGCCCCAGTTCCGAATCCTTGTGGATGTGACCCAGTTCAAACCCGAGGACATTCTAATCCAGGTGTTTGAGGGGTGGCTGATGGTCCGAGGGCATCATGGGGCACGGATGGATGAACACGGCTTCGTGTCACGAAGCTTCACCAGACAGTACCAGCTGCCTGATCATCAAATGCAGGCGGGAGACCTGAAAGCCATGCTGTGTCATGACGGAATATTGGTCGTGGAAACCAAAGAAAGATGGTGGGCAGCAGATAATTAGCTTTTGGCAAAGCTTGCAGACTCTTGACCATATGCATCGAGGAAGGAATTGATGTCATTTTAGGATAAAATCTCTCACCATATGTCTGCATGCAATTAAATTGCTTATGCAAAATAAGTACACTTATGTCCATCCCTGTTCGAATGTAAAAATCTCAAATATCTTGTGGTATTTATTTATAACCTTGAACCTCTAGTATCCTGTGAACAATCCTCCGTTCATCCTGACATTGTCTAGCTTGACCATGGAGTTCATGCACTGCTTTGCTCTGATAAGACCTGGAGACTGAGCGACTCACGAAACTACCATGACTTCTCGTTTTTTTTTTTTTTTTTTTTTCCTTCTTATTCAAGAGGCATGACTTTTGATTTAACTGTACTGTCTTTAATGTACATGAAAGCTATTTAATGAGAACAAATCAGTTTAAACATTACTTAAGCACTTTATTTACCCAAACACACACACAATAAACTAGTTATGACACCGTGTAAGTTCCTGCTGTAATCTCAGTGACAAGCCGGATTATAAATACACTTTTACAGTGTTAGATATAACAGATATACTAGTACAACAGACTGTCACGCAAAGCTGCTGATGCATGGCTTAATATGTATGTATGTACTGTATATATGAATGTATGTATACAGTATATATCATAGGAAAATATGTATGGAAATGGTGTTATTAGGAAATATTACACAATGACATGGTGAAATGTGGCGTGATATGAAGCCAACTCCTAGCTAAACAGGATTCTTTTTCCATAACATCATGTCCCAAAGCATTTTTTTTCCCCCTTTGTACCACAGCAGCTTGAAATAACTTATAGTTACATTTAAGGCTGGGGAATGTCCACAAGACAAATTAGTTCATGTTATCACTCTAGCAGTTAGAGACAGCAGTTCCCTTACCAGCGTATATTGTTTCATTCTCTCGCAGTTAGCAGCACAAAAAGGGACAATTTGAGACAATTACTCAAGAGAAACCAAAACCGGGCTGTGTGTTGGAAAGCACTGAAACAGAAAAATCCTTCCATAAATGGTAAATAAATATCTTCATACAGAAAGATTATACATACCTTATTAGCTGGAGCACCACCAAGCTGCCACTGTTAAGCCCTTGAGCAAAGCCTCGGCACTCTTACCCCAGCTTGCTAACAGGGGTATGTGAAAAAAACATTTCACTGTGCTGTAAGGTGTACGAGACAAATAATTGAATTTAAATTTTTAATATCAATTCTATGCTTTTCTTTTCTAAATACCTTTTTTTTTATTTAACTATTTATTATCAGCCACCGATTATGTGAAGCATCCTCCATACAAGTGAAGTAACTATCAGATCCATAACATATTAACCATAATATGAGTATGTTGATTTAAATTATAACCAAAACTATTGTCAAGGATCCTGTCATAGAAAATTAATCAATGTCCCCAAACCAAACATAATGCAGGGGTACAACCTGGACAGGGTACATTGCAAAAGTGCTGCATAAATAGTTGCTTTCTAAAATAACTAGTCATAGTAGATTTTTGTGCAAGGCTGTGTGGATTTTTGAACTTTTAAAGTTCAAAAATCTTTACCTTACCTTACCTTTGCTTTACCTTATCAAACTGTGTCTTTATAGTTCTGTACATAGGGCATTGTCAGGCTGGAAGAGGTTTTGATTTTGTAATTCGAGTAAAAGGGAAATTGCAATTTTTGCATGATAGAAGACACTTTAATCAATTGTGTGCTTGCAAATTTGTGGTAAATGTTTAGGGAAGGGGCGGCACGGTGGCTTATTGGTGCCTTACTGGTGGCTTATTGGTTAGCACCGTCACCTTGTACCTTCAGTCCAAAAACAGGCAGATTAGGCTAATTGTGTGTATCCTGTGATGGATTGACACCCTGTCCAGGGTGTAGTCCTGCCTCATGCCCTAAGTCTCCTGGGATAGCCTCCAGGCACCCTGTATACAGGATAAAGTGTTTAAGACGATGAGGGACTGAGTGTTTACAACACAATGTGGTTGTCAAAAATCAAACATTTGGTCAAATTTATAGTGTATGATTTTTTTTATATAACACAGTGAGTGTACATGAACACACACAGAGACTTATTTATTTATTTATTTATATATGGCTAGAGAGAGTGAGAGAGTAAATACACAACATTTATACACACTTCAGGAAAAGAAAAACGTGTATAAATATTTTAATACTAAATTTATTTCTATACGTTATGTATAAACATCTATAATAATATACATCTATATACATACAATATACAATATAATACACTATTTTTCTTTTCATGAAAAGTGTATAATTTCACTCTGAGAGAGAGAGAGAGAGAGAGAGAGAGAGAGAGACTTTTTTTTATAAGGTGCAAAACACGTACTTGTACAGTAAAACTGAAAAAAGTTGCCCCAAAACAGGGGACTCTGTTGAATTCAACGTTATCCCCGCCCACACAGGACAGGAATGATTCTCGGCGTCCTGATTGGTCGCTCAGGTCCGCCCACGATGACTCGACTAGATGACGTAATGCGCTGTTGTAGAGAGGGAGACCGCTCGGCTGTGAGTGGGACGGGCGCGCGGTGCTGCTCACTGTGAGCTAGAAAGTCAAGCGATGGAGACCTGATCTGTGTACACCGCGCTGTGGGATTATAGTTAATACATAACAACAACAAACAAAGAACAACGTATAACTCATCGTTAATGGACTGATGATACGAGGGCGCTGCTTTCCCAGGGATAGCGGAAGGAACCGGACGATTCTCGGTGCGCTCGCGGACACGTAAGCGACGCGGAAAAGTTGCGCGCGAGTCGGTTCGTGCTTATCAGGCTCGCGCGTTTGTTTACCGTCGTTAGCTGGAGTGCTAACAAGCCGGTATTTGGTGTTTGGTTTGTTTTTTATTCTTGTTAAATAAGTAATATAAATATATAATGGCGGGTTTACAAGCTAAAGTGTTGTACGACTTTGCTTCTGAAAACCCGGGAGAGATCTCGGTGAAGGAGAATGAGATAGTGACCCTGTACAGTGAGCTGGACATAGAGGGCTGGCTGGAGGCGCTGAACAGTAACGGGCAGAGGGGACTCATCCCTGCGTCCTACGTCGAGGTCCTGAAGAACGAAATACCGTCTTCATTTAACAACAACAACACTGCTGTTGATTCGTACCAGAGCTCTCAGAGTGCCAATACTTTTGGTACTGGTTTGCCAACAGCACCTCCATTACAGCAGAGCTACCCAGCAAGCCAAGGCAGCGACGACGACTGGGACGACGACTGGGACGACAGCTCGACGGTGGCTGACGAGCCGGGTGTCACACGCGGAGATCTCCACGATTACGAAAACGGGCCGAATACCTACAGGGTGTCCACGTCCTCCATGGCCCGTGGTCCGAACCTTCAGCAAGCCAAGAGTTCGGCTACGGTGGGCAGAAACCTTAACCGGTTCTCTACGTTCGTGAAGTCGGGAGGCGAGGCGTTCGTGCTGGGCGAGGCGTCCGGCTTTGTCAAGGACGGCGATAAGATCTGCGTGGTGATCGGGCAGTATGGCCCCGAGTGGCAGGAAAACCCGTACCCTTTTCTGTGCACCATCGACGATCCGACCAAGCAGACGAAATTTAAGGGCATGAAAAGCTACATCTCGTATAAACTAACTCCGACGCACACGCAGAACGCGGTGAACCGTAGGTATAAGCATTTCGACTGGCTCTACGCCCGGTTGGTCGAGAAATTCCCGGTCATTTCAGTTCCGCACATCCCCGAGAAGCAGGCCACCGGCCGATTCGAAGAGGATTTCATTTCCAAAAGAAGGAAAGGTCTGATATGGTGGATGAACCACATGACGAGCCACCCGGTGCTGTCCAGGTGTGATGTTTTCCAGCACTTTCTGACGTGTAGCAGTACAGACGAAAAGAGCTGGAAGCAAGGCAAGAGGAAGGCGGAGAAGGACGAGATGGTCGGAGCGAACTTCTTCCTCGCGATCAGCACACCTGCCTCTTCTCTCGACCTGCAAGAAGTCGAGAGCAAGACCGACGGGTTTAGAGGCTTCACCAAAAAAATGGACGATAGCGTGATACAGGTGAACGCCACGCTCAACGAGTTTGCAAGGAAACAGATCACTGGATTTAAGAAGGAGTATCAGAAAGTCGGCCAGGCGTTTAAGAGTCTCAGCCAAGCTTTCGAGCTTGACCAGCAGACGTACTCTGCCGGCCTGAACCACGCGCTTGCATACACTGGCGAGGCTTACGAAGCCATCGGAGACTACTTTGCAGAGCAACCGAAACAGGACGTGGACCCGGTGCTGGATCTCCTCGCACTGTACCAAGGACATCTCGCCAACTACCCAGACATCATCCATGTTCAGAAAGGTATGTAGCGAACACACACACACACATTTTCATATCCTGAAGGGATGAAATGCTTGGGCTTGACTAAACCACACTGGGTGTTTGCATGACCCCATTTGTTTGCCTGTAACCCACAAGCGTTGTCTGCTTCTGGTTTCGTTTGATTGCTGAGTCACATGGATTATGTCTCTGCTGATGTGACGTGTGTTTTTCCATTGGTAAATACACGCCGAGAAAGGACCTTTTGACTGTGTATGTGTGGAACATAATCCACTGTTTACAAAGTATAGCTGATAGTAACACCTGGTGTAGCAGGTGCCTGATTAATTGGTTTTACACAGGTTTAAGAACTCGTTATAGGGTGTGATTTGAACAAAAATCACAAAGCCATTTTCATTCCTAAAATTACAGCAACTACTCGAATACTAGATAAGAATAATCTAATAAGATTGTTTACCAACTTCCTTCTCCTTCGCAAAAGTCTATGGATTCATTTTGCAACTCAGAGATTCTACATAAATTGCGACCTTAACATTCACATCCTTCTGCAGAGTTTTAGCCTTTATTGGGAATTTCGTCTGTAACAACCATGGAAAGAAGCAGGTCTAGACCAATCACACAACTGAGCATGTAGGCAATAGAAAGTAGTAAATGTTCACGTGAATTTTCTGTCACAGTTGGGTATATTTAACTTGCAAGCACAAAGATTGAGATAAGGCCACTTGAATGAGGTATATAATTATAATAATGTGTAGTAGTTAATAATAAAACCACGAAATGTACACTGCCTGGGCAAAAACAAGACATCGTTTCAGAAGGGTTAAAATTATTGTGCTGCATCAAGCAAAGAAAACAACTAAGGAGATTACTGGAACTGGGTTAAGATGGAAGAAAGGTGGTCTGAAAAAAAAAAAACATAAATAGAGATCAATTAAACGTTTGATGAAGTTGCATGGTTAAAAAAAAATACAACAGTAAAAACCATAACTATGTTTAATAGTTAAAGTTAATAATTAAAATTGTGATAAGAACTCACAGGATTGGGACTAAACAACAAACCGTGTGTCCATAAGAAAACCACTTGTTGGTGAGACTAATCAGAAAAAAGGCTTCAGTTTGTTAGAGAGCATATAGAATGGATTTTAATGGATTGATGGGCGGGCGTGTCAGGGTAAGAAGGGAAGCACATGAAGTGATGCACCCATCATGCATAGCAGTCACTGTATAAGCCTCTGGAGGCTGTTTTATGATCTGCGGTTTGCTTCTAGGGACAGCAAGTTAATCTATATACTGTATATAAAACAGAAATTCTGTTCATTGTAAACTTATATGTTATACTGTAAGCGTGTCAGTCATTCCTCACCTAATGGAACAGTAGGCATCGCATACGACAGGTAGAATTAAGAACTTCTGGAACAGTGGAACAGTGCGAGTCGCGTGGCAATAAAATGGAGCTAGCCGACGACCTGAATGTTCTGGATGACCAGGTTATCACATCAATGGAGTTTAATGTTCGTGATGGCACAGGCATCAATCAAGCATGTAATCAAAGCTAAAGACGACCGAATTAAATCTTAGCATGATAAGAATGAGTTTTTATTATTTATTTATTTTGGGCCAGGCAGTGTATATCTATATGATGATCTTTTTAACCCAGCATGTGTAAGTTTAAAATGCAGTTGAATTATGATATTGATTGCTAGTTAAATAATAACCTTATAAATAGAAAATAAAAACGACTATGTCCACATTAATTGTTAAAGGAGACACATTATGCAAAATGTACTTTGTAGTCATTTGTAGGTATTCATATGGGCATCCAGTGTGTGTGTGTGTGTGTGTGTGTGTGTGTATGTATCTGTGTGTGTATGTATCTGTGTGTGTATGTATCTGTGTGTATATGTATCTGTGTGTATATGTGTGTGCGTGTGTGTGCGTGCGCGTGTATGTGTGTTTGTGTATGTGTCTGTGTATGTATGTGTGTGTATATGTAAATGTGTTTGCATGTGTTTTTGCGTGTTTGCATGCATGTCTATGTCTGACAGTATGATAAGTGTGTGTTTAAGTGTTTGTGTGTGTATATACAAACAAACAATATGATTAAAAAAACATTTCCTGCTTTTTGTTCCTTTTGCCATTTGTGTGTTGATGGCAGTTTAAGCCTATTGTTAGGCTCGGCTGTAGCTGATTAACATGGATACTGAATATGTGCATTTGCAAGAGAAGTTAAATAAAGGTGTGAAAAAATGCACACATCTGAGGGGAATTTTAGCTGTGGCGTTAACACCCACACTACATTCTTTGGGGGGGTTGTTAACTTTTTAAAGAAATAGTCAAATATGCGATCTTTAAATGCGGTCATAAAAACGGTACAGCGTGGAAGTTATTGCTCTTTACTCGGCTAATTCAAAAGTTCATCAACTCATCTCTTATCTGACGCTACAAAAGCTGATTGAACTGATGAGGCTGCACAGGCCGGGTGACCCATCTGATACTCCGTTACTGGAGGGTAACGCTATCTGTGTCTGTTTTGGTGCTTCAAATGTTTGTGTCTGATTTATATTCAAAGTGAGCTCTAACAGTTACTTAGCCCTAGCTATAGTCCTCTAGTTAAATTAAACGATTAATTGAACAGCCTTGCATGGGATTCTGCTCATGTATTTATTATTATTTTGATTCTATTTCCATCTATTTAATTTTTAAACAACCCAGTAGCCAAATTTAAACCCTGACCCAGGCGGGTTGCTAAAGATCAGTACACAAACAGTGTAAACACACTAAGCAGCAACTCACGTTCATGTTCCTTTCCTTTTAATGCATGATCAGCAAGCATGTGCACTAAGATCAGCAAGGTCATCTCTCAGGAAGCATGTGGTGGTCATATACACAACATTTTTTGGCAACTGTCTGTATTAAAAAAAGGACTAATGCTGTCTGTTTAGTACAAATGATCTGGTTTACCCAAATAATATATTCAGGCTCCTTTCTACTAGAGAGGCATCAGTTTCAGATTCCTAATGACGTCATCTCCAATCCAATGTGGCGATTTGGAATTTTGTTTTGATTTGACTAACAAACCACTAGTTCATGGGGCGTTTACTTCTATCGGAGAGGTATGGCTCATGGACAAAACACTATAAACACAGTCAGGCGCTTGGAGCAGTGACTGCATCGCTACAGAGAATTCACCGCTGAGAGGCACCAGTGTGATGGCACCAGTAAAGAACTTGCGCTGACTCTGCTGTAACTTAATGAGCTTTTTTCCCCCTGAGCGCTTGGATTGATTGAGCGACTTTAACCTTTCAATCTTTTCACCTTTTACAGCAAGATCATTGCGAGTCACACACTCAGGTGAGTGCCTGAGTAATCTCATCCTGTCGCTGAACCTGTGCCAGGAATGAGCTCTCAACTTCTTTTCCTCATGCCGAAACATCGTATCATTATATAACAGTTTAAAACTGGTTCCCTGTTATTTGTTCTCTTCGACCAGTTGACATCTGTTTACTTAATGTTCACAAGGTTCTTGTTTTCATGAGGTAAAAAAATAATAATTATATGTACCCCCCCCCCCCCCAAACACACACACACACACAAAGGCCTTTAGGTTTTATTAAAAACATGTTGTTTTAAAGTTTCTCTGTCAAGAAAAATGTCATGCTCCTGTAAACTTTTTATTTCAGCGCCATCAAGAGTGCACAAAAATAGCATACCTCAAGCCACAAAGGTGTGTAGAGTAACAAAATGATGTGTGGCAAAGAGCACGTTATATTCATAAGTGGACTAATTATTGGCCTGGATGAACAGATTTTCATCTTTAGACTAGTAGTTTATTATTTGTACTTGCCTTGTTAAAAACAAGGGAAAAAAAGGTGTTTATTGGTCTTTTTTTTTTTTTTTTGGCCAAAACTACTGCTTGAGCGGCATCAGCTTCAGGTGCATGCAGCAAACTTTGATACAATAATTTATTTTTGTTTCATTCTAAATACAAGCTGTTATTTTTCTTTGAAGTATTTAAAAACAAATAACAATTTGGAGGTCGTTTGGTTCTCCGCCATCCCTTTAGCTCTAATGTTAGTCGATGAATCTCCTTCACAGTCTTCTTCAAAAGGGAAGGATGTTCTTTTTGAATATGTCGTGATTTTCAGCTGTGACTTCTTAGCGTCCTTCAACTTTACACTTTTTTTCAAGCATTCACGAAAGACAGGAGTCGCCATCATCCAGCCCATTTAAAAAATATATTTTAACAAGGTTTTTATTTATTTTTTTTACTTTTTGTTTTACTTAATACTGTTGAACTAATACTGTAGTGGTGACTCAAAGGGATAAGGCTCTGGATACCTGATAGGAAGCCCCGGAGCCACCCAGCTGCCACTGTTATTCCCTTGTGTAGGGCCCTTAACACTCTCTGCTCCAGGGGCGCTGTATCCTTCCTGACCCTGCACTCTGACCCCAGTTTCCTAACTGAGATATGTAAAGAGAAGAATGTTACTGTGCTGTAAACGACATGTGACAAGTAATAATTGAATCTATTCTAAATGTTTTGTATGTTCTGAGGAAAAAAATATTTTGATTATAAATGTCTAGAAAAATAAATTAGGATTAAACTTTAAACGCAACTTGTATATATAATGATACACGTTATGTGTCATAGAAATATCTTCTAGTATTGTGATATATTTTCGCCATATCACAGTCATTTAGTTCTTGCTCAGTCTTTTGTTTAACATCAAAGAGTTTGTGTATGCGTTTAATATTTACACTAGCGCCCTTTATGTCATTTGTTTAACTCGTTCTTCTGTATCCTGTACCAATGTTCATGAACAATGCCAGCTGTAAATCACTTGTGCTCCGCCCACAATTTCACACGTAGCACCACTGGTTTTGACTTGCACACCCAAAGGAAACCGCAAAGCATCTATTAACAGTAACAAGTCATTAGAGCTGTTCAAAGCAATGTCTGATTGGCGTTCTTCTGAAGATCGTGCCTTTATTCAATCGGACACTCTTGGATAGAAAACGCAGCAACTTGATTATTATGCAGGTTCTATATGTTGCAACAACTTTGTCTGTCACTTGTCATCTGTCTCGCATTTTAAGTTCCTTATTTTCAACCTAAACAAGCTGAAGGATGCAGCAAGGCCAGTTCCTCTGCTTTTGCAAAGTAAAAGATCCAGAGTGCTGTTTCACCACCGTCGTAAATGATCAAGGGCGTGATCTCAAAAAAATGTCACAATCATAAGCTTGCAAAATGTTGTGTGTTTTTGTTTTATATGAAAATATGTAAATGTAAACACGTTAGTGGTTAGCACTGTCGCCGTGCACCTCCAAGCCCGGGTTCGATTCCCAGCCAGGTTCGATTCCCGCCTCTGTGTGCATCGAGTTTGCACGTTCTCCCCGTGCTTGGTGGATTTCCTCCGGTTTCCTCCCACAGTCCAAAGACATGCAGATTAGGATAATTGATGTCCCCAAATTGTTTGTGCGTTGTACCCAGGTTGTACCCTGTCTTGTACTCCCTGTATACTGGGATAGGCTTCAGGCCCCATGTGACCCTGTATACTGTATTAAGCAGTATAGACGATGAGTGAGTGTGAGAGAGAGAGAGAGAGAGCATTCTGCATCTATTATATCTTACCAAAAAAAAAATGTTTAGAACAAGGAGACACTGATCACGGAAAGAAGCATTTAATGTTTTTGAGAAAGAACTGCATCTAGATGCTGAGTGGCAATGAAAGGGATGAAGTGAGAATAAAGAGTGTGTGGAAGTACCGGATAAAGCACACAAAGAGGTCAAGACACCGGACAAGTCAAGACAAGATCAGGAAAGCACACATTAGACGTTTTAAGGAAGGCTAATGTGGAAAATAGGGATGAATAGGGAAAATGAGGCCTACAGCTGGTGGTAATGTAATCAAGTCAAGTAGGCTTTTATTGTCATTTCCAGCATACACAGTGACACGAAGCAATGTTCCTCAAGGACCAAGGTGCTACTAGCTAAGACGAGACAGATTGACATTTGAAATTAACAGAAAACTGTCCTAAACAAAGTCCTATACAAAGGAGACAATATAAAGTGCACGTGCCAATAAGAAATCACGACATGACACATTTCAATACTTGGCGGTGATGAGGTAATGAGTTGAGATAGTGGGAGGAGAAACAGTAAACATATCTTGTAAATTGTAGCGAAGATAGAAAAGAGTTTTGTGCAAATAAATAAAGTAATAAAAATTGTGCGAAAGTTGTTGCACAATCTGGATATGCATGTTCGAATGCTTCGGTACCTTTTTCCAGATGGCAGAAGGGTGAAGAGTCGGTGAGAGGGGTGTGTCCGATCAGCCACAATGCTGGTGGCTTTGTGGAAGTGGCGTGTGGTGTAGATATCTTGGATAGAGGAAAGAGAAACCCAGAAGATCTTCTCGGCTGTCCTCACTACCTGCTGTCGGGTCAAACCTACTGGATTCCAACCACCATTAAACAAAGGAGAAAAAGAAGGGCAAAGTGGTAAAGCGCTCGCCCTGTCATCCGGAGATCGCTAGTTTGATTCACGGGTGATGTAACCTTTCATAGCCGGGGGGGCCTGGAGAGAGCTGATTGGTCGAGCTCTCTGAGAGTGGAGGGATGAGAAGTACTTTGCGCTCTCACATCATTCACGGCTCTACAGCCAGTCATGGGCGTCTGTGAGCTCACGCAAGCAGATAGTGCTGTCCCCAGAGTGTGTTACACCGCGTCCCAGTTCGAAAAGATGCAGCTAGCAGGAGGAAACTCGCAAGACTTTTCAGGTCTCCCTGACCAACGGATGGGAATTGGATACGACTAAATTAGGGGCCGAAAAATCAGGGGGAAAATCCAAAGAAAAAAAAAAAAAACAGAAGAAGAAGAAATATATAATGTAATCTTGATTAAAATTTCATTTATAATCAATAGATTTATCAAGACTCTCATTAGCCTTAGTATGCAGATGCGGCCGCCTTCTTCTTTTTTGTATCTCTTTCCCATCAGGGCCAAATGAAACATGAACTACCCGTGTGTACGCACGTAGCATATTGACCCGCATCATGATAAAACCTCCATTAAACATCGGAAGTCAACGTCCTGCATCATCGCACGCAGTTTTTGAGTTTCTTGGAACGCTCGCTTGTCAGTTCACCAGAAAAAGAAAAAAGGCGGGCTGCTTATTTCTCATGCCGATATAAGGAAGTGAGTGGTCCAGCTTGTGACCACAAGATCGTTCTGCGTTTTCAGGAAACTGACTACTTCAACAGATTTTCCAGGTGCTCTTACAAAAGAGGGATGAATGTGCTGAGTAGGGAACACGTGTTTCCTCTCTCTCTCTCTCTCTCTCTCTCTCTCTCTCTCTCTCTCTCTCTCTACTCTGATTCACCAGTCTGTTAAAGGTCTTTATTAAACCGTTTCATATGGTGGCTTTACCCTTCTCCTTATGGGGCTTCTGAAGTGGCGAGCAAGCGGTTTATGTTTCGTGTAAATGATTTGAGGTTTATCGCTTTCAGGAGGAGAGCGTTTAAAAGCCAAAATCTGTTTATAGCAAAGTATACATATTCGGTTCATGATCCTGGCTGATTTCATTTCTGTTCTCAGAATATTTTAAGAAGGCAAAAATGAGAATTATTACTAATCGAATCAGAAGCATAGTACAAGAGCAGGTCTCTAAAGGTCTCTCAGAGATGACTTCTGTGGGGGCTTGTGCAAAGAAAAAAAATCTCCTTCGCAAGTCTACAAGCTTGCATCCTCTCTGTGGTTTTAGCGTCGCCGTCCCGTATGAGCGCAGTACTGCAGACAGGGGTTTTAAGTATTACAGTTTGCACAAGCACAGTGCCAGCAGTGTAAATTATCGAAGTGCGTGAATGAATTTTAGAACGTAAGGACGAGTGCGCTTCATTCGTAATGACCACGCCGTGGTGTGTTTGAATGTAGAGTCATTCAGGAAGATGTATGTGTTTTATATATGTTACGGCGCGTCAGATGTGTTTAAAGATGTTAAGTACTAGTTTTAATCCTGTATTCTTCTGTCATAGACCAGGTCTGTAATCTATTGTTATTTTAAAACTAGATACATAACCATAACACTGTGTAGGACTGCAGCACAATATAATGCGGGCTACTTCTTACACATTGCTGTAGATGCAGCTCTGATAGTATATATTTTTTACTTTGATAGATATAGATCTATAAAGTGTCTCCCACACGTAGAGTATACTTAAGGGGGCCGCCCAAGTATATATGCGGCCACTCAGATATATCTGATCTCATCCGCGGTTGATTAACTAGTAGAGGACCTGTTTATTCTTATACCACGAGAGCGGTGTCCTGAGAGGCAGTAAACACAGTTTTGCATTGTAAACAAAAACAAAGAAGATTAATGAGGGTGGACAATGACCGATATATATTTAAACAAAAAAATAAAACTGCTTATACAGAAGTTCTGCACTTCAGAGGCTTCAAACATCAAACTGTGTATTTGGGTATTTTCTGATATGTTATGTAGAACCAACTTTATCATTACTTTTAAAACGTGTTACTGGAATATGGGTATGACGTGTGCATATTATTTTTTAAATTATTATTATTGATCACAGAAACAACAACAACAAACAAAAAAACAATAACATTAAAACCATTAACAATGGTCCACTAGTATTTATGCTAAATTTTATGCTGAGTCATGTTCGTATGGTTGGTTAAAATGAAATAAAATTCAGTTCATCGATTGTCTGGGTTGTATTGAAAAAAGAGATATGTCCTGTCATATCACACAATCCTGACCCTCATATACACTACTATTAGATTTACACTACCGTTCAAAAGTTTGGGGTCACTTGCAAATTTCTTTGTTTTTGTTTAGTGATTTATTTTCTACATTC
>JAQMYL010000014.1:16401779-16417626 GCA_030014365.1 Clarias pachynema | reverse complement strand
GATATTTTGTGGTCATTTTTCATGTGGTAAACTGAAGCTGTATATACATTACTGGGTGACAGGAAGTGGTTTTCGTGCACTTCTGACTTCCGTCCAATCTCTCGGTCACTCCTGCCCTAGTTAATGCACTATACCTAAAAGTTTATAGTTATTACTGAGTGAATCAATGGTTTCAGACACATAAAAAAATGAGCTTGTATAATTACAAATTACAACCAAACTGGCGCAATTATATAAAACATAAGCAATACTTCAGGCTACTGTATAATATAAACCCTTTATCTAAAACTCTAACTCTTCCTGCAGCTTAATATAACCTCAGATGATCTACCCACCCACACCCAGCAGCAAATAAGAAGACATATGACCTAATGTAATGTTGCCGTAGAGCAAATGTGTAATTCATCATTGCTTCCACCTTTTGCGTGTGAATAAAGCATGAGGTTGGACAACACTCACCATCTCCTGTGTGAAGGAAGAGATCTCAGTTATGGACTTGTCTGCCTGCACAGCCACCAGCTTTCCGAATTTCGGCGGGTTAACAACGGTGAAAACAATCGTGCGGTTTGAATTGCCTTCGTTGTCGTTGGTTGCCGCTTTGAGGACCTCTTTTGAAATGGAGGATGAAGCGCCTGGTTGGAAAACAAGGCTAAACATTACCTCAGATGAACTCCAGCTGTTAAAATACGCAGTCAAAGCAACGGCAAACGTCTGGAAATTGCTATAAACATTACCATGTTATTGTGTACTCGGACGCTTTGATGGCTGAGTGCGTTTGAGTCTTTGTGGCAACACCTTTTACACACTTGTGTGCATTTGAGCTACAGATGACTAACAAACTTGAATCTTCAACTTAATTAAGGCTTTGTCCTTTAGATGGCTTTCACAGGAAAAGAAACAGATTTCCGCGATTTTGTTTCTTTCTTTAGCACAGTTATAGTAATAAAGGAAGCCCAATTATAGTAATAAAGGCTGGGAAAGTCCTCTACTTAAATCTACAGTTTACAATCAAGGAACAGCAATCCTTTTATCGGAACTGTGTTCCCTTTTCAGTATATATCTGTATTTTAGGATGACGGATCATCTGAGAATGAAAGAGAAAGAAAGTACGTTTACACCACAGTATGGCTTAACACATGATCAGAATAAATACT
The DNA here is from genome assembly GCA_030014365.1 of Clarias pachynema. Lineage (NCBI taxonomy): Eukaryota > Metazoa > Chordata > Actinopteri > Siluriformes > Clariidae > Clarias > Clarias pachynema. Next base: position 16,416,472 of record JAQMYL010000014.1, on the reverse strand, counting down.
TCCTCATCCATTATGGTCAACATCAAGTGTGAGGAGGTCGAGCAGCGGTGGTGCAAACGGTTAATGCTCTGGGTTACTCCGGTCGGGGATTCAAGCCCCAGCACCGCCGAGCTGCCACTTATCGTTCCGAATCACATCTGAATATCTACAAATCTAACTAGATTGTAACACAAGGCTGAATTCCAAACTGCTCCATCAAGGGCACTACTTGGTGTATGTGACAATGGATTGTACACCCTAGTGCACTAGCCTCCCATTTAACGCTATGTATACCAGGAACCCAGATCTAATCATTCAAAGCGGAATAATTGGAAAAATAAAGATACACTTAAAAGATTTACAGGACTGTCCGCCACCTCCATCGTTTATTTTCTTCACCCTATGGCTAAATAGTACTGGTAAGAAATTAAACCTGCTTTCACCCCTGTTAACTACACTAAGTGTCAGTCGCCAGCTCTGTGAGTCACGGTTATCTATTTCAACTAGTCCTGGAAGGTTACAGTATGTGTAGGCGGCGCAAAATAACTGGAAGCAAATAAAGAAGCAAATCATAATCTGTTGATAATAAATGGTGTTTGCGGCACTGGGTTTTTTTTCCCCCCCCGATTTTCTCCCCAATCTAGTCATGTCCAATTCCCTCCCGCCACTAGGGGGGGCTCCCACATTAAGGCTACTTACTACCATTCAGCCAGGAGGGCCGAGGGCTGTCACGTGTTTCCTCCAAACCACGTGACACCAGCCGACCTCTTTTTTTCGAACTGCTCGCTCATGCACTGTTGGGGGCGGCGTAACACACTCGGAGGACAGCGCTATCCGCTCGATTTAGCTCTCTCGAGACCTCCGGCTGTGAGAGGTTACAGCATCACCCGGGAACCGAACCAGCGATCTTTGGATGATGGGGCGAGCACTTCACCACTGCGCCACTCGGAGGCTTTTGCGGCACTGTTATATAAAAGCGATATCGCACTCTAGGTCGTGCTTTATTGCTGGATATAGCACGGCTGTGATGCGGTCGTACACAAGAGGGCGCAGCAATACAGCGCTCCCTCTCGTGTGATATTGCTTAATTAGATATTAGGGTTTTTGCCACACAGAGGATTAAAGTATGGTCAGATATACAGAATTTGTGTACCCTTTAATCAAAATGAAGCAGACATTTCAAAGAATTTCTTTAATTATCACACATTAAAAGTGTTACACCAGATTTTGTTAAGATTTTAAAGTTAATTAAGCCTTTATATAACTTAAGTCAGCCGTGATACAGCGCACATGGAGCAGACAGGGTTAAGGGCCTTGTTCGAGGGCCCAACAATGGCCACCTCTGACTCGAATCACAGATCTTCCGATCAGTAACTCAGTGCCTGAGCCATCTGAGCCACCACTGCTACCACTAGACTGATTTAGTCACATTTAGTCTTTTTCTGGACACCTGAACAATATAAATATCTCATCTCATAATAATATCTAGCATGTGCTCGCTTTACTTTTTATCTCCTTTGAAGATCTATTTTTTTTATATACAGCTTGAAAATCAAGCTAAAAAATTTTTCTTTTTGTGTGAGTGAGGAAACCGTGAGTGTGGAAAACTTTGGCCCTCAGCCGCAGTTTCCCACTTTAGATGAGTAGTATCTGGCACCAGTCACTACCCAAAATCCCCTGCTGAATGTGGCAACAAATTTGTTGCACTGCAAATTTGCAGGCCAGAAAATAGGCATGCCAGCTGTTTTATATACTGCCCCAGACAAAACAGTGAGTAGGCAACTGTTTTTAGCACTGGGTATTAAATCCGGCATATTACTAAGAATTGCTAAATTAAGGCTGAAGTCTTTTCAACATAATGTGTTTACCAATAGCAATAGTATTGCGTTGAGCAGAAATCCTTAAAAGGGTTTTGCTACGTTGTTTACAGGGTATTAAACTATTAGACAGGGTGTTAATGGTTGCAGCAGTTAGGACTTAACTACAGGAGCCTAAAGGAAGGCATCTTTTGCCTAAGATACAGGAATCAACCATCCTCCCTGTGAATGCTATGTAAAATGCTACAGTATGTTATATTCTATAATACAAAATGAAAAAAATAAATTTATACGGTTAGACTTGACCAATCATTAAGCAATAGCTGAATTACCTGGAAACACCGTAAGTGGACCGCTCCTTTCCATCCGCAGAACGAGCGTACGTGCCGTCACGCTGAATATCTGCCTCGGAGCGAAGTTCACCCCATCATTCACCTGGAAGTTAAAACCTCCAGCCGTGGCTCCTGGAGAAGACAATAAAGCAGAATTGATGTGGATAGCAGTGTGCTGCGCAAGGTACCACTGGGACAGCTGAGAATTTATGGTTTTCATTTGCAGTGTGAAATTAAAAATGGGTGCTTTTACTTTTTCTATGGCCCCTGAAGGAAATGCAGGATGGACTGGTACGTTATTATGAGTTATAAAAAAAAGCTTCTTGCTACTCATACTTGCTAAAGAAAAATCTGTAAAATGGTGCAGAGCTAATACTGTCTTTTTTACGATCATGACACATCAGCACTGTGCCATGAGACAGAGCTCTATTTTTAGACCTTGTTATCTCATCTCTGGATTCTTTCTCACTATTTTTCACTTCAAATACAGAATTCTTATTTTTTTTTTCAATCTAACATTAAAACTAGTGATGTCAATCGATTACATATATAAAGTACTCCGATTTACTTGTATTATAAACGTGCAATGTTTAAATAAAGAAACACAAGACAAACTGGTTAGAGGAAACAAGATCATGCAGCTTTATAATATCTAAAACGTTAACATATGTTAAATTTAAATCTCTCAAATGAGATCTGCACTGCATGCAATCGCTTGATGGTATGTGGTGTGACAACCCACCGGCAGCAAGGCTCGAACCCGGATCTTCAGATCCGAAAATCAACAATTTACTGTAGATGCTTAACCACCTGAGCCACCACTCCCACAGCTTACATTTAATGTATTCTTGTAAAACTAGTCCCCCTTGAAGGAAGCTCGGGTACACAACTTTTGGTTTCCATCTGGAAGCTTTTTATAGTGAAACTTGTTCAGGACACCTGGTGATGTTTCCTCAGTCATCTTATTATACGTGTTAAACGTGCCATTATCGCACCCAGTCAGGTAAATGCGCAGAGATTATGGGAAGCCATTAGGGTCAAACTTATAACTGGTCTTACTATAATTTGCATAAAAAAAATTAGATAATTATAATGCGTTCAATTTTCCACATGCTTTAATGTGTTAATATTGACAGCCCTGATTAAAACACAACAGCCCTTTATTGAATCTTTGGATAATAACAGACATTCTAACATCTGGGAAGCACCATCATGGCTGCATCATGATTGTAAGGACATAGGATTTGACCTCCTGTGTTTTTGTCCTCCTACCCTTCCTTTTTTTTTTACTACATTTGGTTGATGACATTTCTTACCACTGTGCACGAACAGTAGTTGTCCCTGGTCGATGTGAGCCTGCGTGAAGTTCATAACCGGTCTAGTTGGTGCACTTTTCAGCGCCAGGTGACCATTACTGGGCTGAGTGGTGAGGTAATGTAGCTGCTCTGGAACGGTATCGTCATCCTCTGCGTGGAGATCTTCAGGAGTGATTTCTGTCATTGAGCCGACCCAAACCTAGTTCAAATGAACAGAGATTTAATGGGATTCAGTGAACTGATACTATCTCATGCTTATCATTAGAGCAAGACCGTATACATTCTAGCAGAATAACGCGATAGGAAGGATTGCTGATATAATCAGGATAATATTTCACTAAGTCGCTTTGTTATCAAAGTTTGTATTTCTAAGAATAGCATCAGACCAAATGCAGCCTTTTTATTAATTTTTTTTTTAGGGAGCCATTTCTCAGGGTTTTCAATCTGTGTTCAAATATTAGCAAAGCAGCTGCAACGAAATTACTAATATTATTGAATTTTCATACTATGTATTTTTTAATAGTATTAATATTATAAATTATTAACGGACTGATGATCATATCATTTAGAGCTTCCCACATCTGTCTGAGGGAACTGTACATAGAATCATTCACAAACACTACTTGCACATTAAAGGAACTCGACTGGGAGTTATTTCCACATCCCTCTACAGTCTTGACCTGATTCCAGACCATTTCCACATGTTTGAGCCATTAAAGGAGTTCCTGGGAGGCCAGCGTTTCAGACATGAAGCAGGCATTCCGATCATGGCTCTCATAACTGCGTTCTGTTATTCTGCACAATCAAACGTCCTAGTTTGATTTGAAAGTTCCTTGTATTTCAAAAACGTATTAGTTTTAATAAATAAAGTATTTTTTTTTATTTAAAAAATAAAAATAAATTAAAAAACTGATGTAAGTTTTTTGATATTGATGTAAGTCATACGTTTAATTCCTAAGCCATAGTTAAATTCAGAGTAGAGTCAAAGCAGATACTGCCTAATGTCACTGCCTTATTATTTGCAGGCTGCACTACGTACAGTACGTCACCCAAAGCAACACACATTTCTCCTGATTGCACAAGTGACTCGTGTTTGCTTTTGCAAGTGTTTCAATTAGCACCCTAGAGGCAGGGTCATCTCAGTCTCTCTATGAGGTCTCAAGGTCAATGAAACATGACCGTATGTGCATACTGAGAGAAATCACACCGCAGTCTGAAAGCAAACAAGTCAAAATTTGCCAAATTCATTTGGCAGCTATGATAAAAAAAGGTTACACTGTATTGTGTTCCCACAATGTTATATGTATAGTAAAATCCAGATGTAAAAAATACATCTGTACAATGTGTCTCTCTTTAATAAATAAAAGCAATATTCTCATATAGTGTACAGTAAGTGGAGTAAAACATTTCAGGATGTGTTCTTATAGCAGAATAAACTGCCTTCAGGGGGGCAACAGTAAACCCCCTGCAGGTTGTCTGGCTACATCACACTTCCCTTCCCAGTCATAATGTGCCTTTATCTGCACACTTCATCATGTTTTTTTTTTTTATTCAAATAAAAATTTTGAGCGCTTTTATACACTTTAATAATGAAGGCTTCCATGTGCACTTTAGTAAAATAAAAAAAATTTTTTTAAACTGGTTGGCACTTTTATACCACTTGTGAATATTTTCAAAAGATGTTCTATTTGACCCTTTTTTTTTCATTTATTTATTATTTTCATTTATAGCCATTCTTTCTTCCTTGTCATGACAGGCGTAATGGACATAAAGATTGAGGAGCTCAGAATTCAGCTTAAACAATAGAGCACGCTATACTGAGATGCCATTGCTTTAAGGAAACCACAACATCCTGTTAACTCAGGGTCTGCCGTTGTGAAATGCCAAGACGAAACCACTGAATAACAGTGCAAAAGAATGATTTGAAATATAAAAAGATGAAGTAAACGATACACCTATCGGCCAACGTGAAATGGAACTGTTTATAAAAACCTGTTTTGAATGATAAATTACTGTGGATATTGATTTGATGACATACATCCAGGGTACCACATGGTACCTAATTAATAAATCCATATGGAGTGTATCAGTCCCTTTCTGTGTTATCCATCGATGAAAATGCATCGTCATGGACTCGATGTTGACTCGTTGTTAAACATACAGTAGCTGTATGCAAACTAATAAAGACTCATGCATAAATGAGAGTTTTGTAAAAGTTATTCCAGAGCACCCCCTTGTGGCTAAATAAGGTATTTACAAGAAACTACACTACATGACCATCAATTTGTTTTGGCAAGTCTCTTAAGCTAAGAAAAGTTCATGTTACTGTCCAGGCAGTGAGTAATTTAACAAGGTCAACATGTCTTAACTTTGTTAATCCTTCAAGGCAGTAATCCTTTAATTTCAAAGCAAATGATTACTGAATGCCTGGAGGAATCCAAAGATGAGAGATGTTGAGCCCTTCTGGTGTCGTTCACTACACCTGTGTGCAATGAAAACCCAAAGAAAGACAGTAAATACACTTGGAGCTATTCTTTCAATTAGATTTATCAATCGCGACATGCCCTCTAGTGTCCAAAACCTTCGAGTGTTTATGTAATGTGCACCCACCCTGAGGACTTTGTTGGCTGTGATAACTGGAGGTTCGTCATTCACTGGTGTGACTCGGACATGCACTGTCTTGGGAGTGCTGTGTTTTCGTAGATCTGAGGCGTTGGCTATAATAGTGAAGTAGTCCTGTAACGTCTCAGAGTTGTCATGGACATAGTAGATAAACTCCTGCTCCACCTGGAAAAAAAAAATATATATAATATATATATATATAAAGGTTGGAACATGTGGGTTCATGTTAGTGTTATGAGCAAGACTTTAATTCAGCTACTAAAACTATACAATGTGTAACCCATGAGATAATACTTAACTCTCGGTGACTTACTGACTGTGCGATGTGTAACTACTCAGTCAGATGATGGTTATTCAGTAGCTCACAATTCAGTATTCACACTGATTTGAAAACTTAGATCTTAGATCCCTCACAATAGTTTTGTCTTATTTATTTATTTGCTGTGTTATCACTTATACTGTGTTTACACTACACATTATTGAATTGGTTTTTGGTGGCTTTGGATACACTTTCACATTGACTTTGGCTTCCAAATGCATCTCTTTCGCTTCCACGGTGACACTGAAAAATTCAGCCAAATTCTCGCGGCCATCATGGCGATATGAGAGCACAGCATTGATTCAATTTCTATAACAGCCGCTCTGACAGTATTTCAAATATTTTATATATACAAAATATAAAATAGGTTTATATTCACTATGTTTCTAACCTCACTCACTCACTTATTGTCTTTACCGCTTTATCCTGTATACAGGGTCGCGGGGTCCCTGGTGCCTATCTAAGGAGATTTAGACACCTGGACAGGGTGCCAATCTATCTCAGGTCACACACCCACACACACTCAAACATTCATGCACACACTATGGGCAATTTGGGAACACCATTTAGCCTAATCTGCATATCTTTGGACTGTGGGAGGAAACCGGAGTACCCAGGGGAAACCCACCAAACACAGGGGGAACATGCAAACTCCATGCACACAGAAGCAGGAACCGAACATGGACCCTGGAGGTGCAAGGCGACAGTGCTAAGCACTAAGCCACCTGTTTCTTACCTGTTTTCGGGTAAAATACGTCGTGGGCGTCCCTGGGAAACGAGAGTTCTCGATGTGTCCATGCATTGGTCCCTCCGACACGTAGTACACAAAGTGGAGCCCGGAGAAATGCTGACTTGTAACTCGTATGATCGTCTCCGTCAGCGCTTTAGATGCCCCTTCTTTCAGCGTGATATTGGACACTTCAACAGGTATAAAATGAGGAATGATATCTATAGACGCAACAACGCCACTCAGTTCTGCGACCCCGTTGCTTGCTTCCAAAACGAAGGAGTCGTTTGTCTGTTCAGCCGCTGTCTGTACGTACTGGATATTACCGGTGTTGATGTCTTGTTGTGTGAATCTCATTAAAGGGTCCTGCTCACTTCCCTGGAATTGATCTTTACCGTGAAGAAAACTTCGTAGATATCCATAAACTGGAGGAACCTTGACAGTGAAGATGATTTCATTGGGCGAATTTGCTTCGTGCGTGACCTGGAAAATACAAAACAAGACATCTTTCGTATCAAAGTGTTAAGTGGTTGGAGGAATTGAATTATAATTCAAATAATAATCAAATCACCTCAAGTTTACTGCGTTCGATCTTCACCGGCTTTCCCTCGTCAACCACTAAGATTTTGTTGTTGAGTACGACGGGGGGCTTTTGGTGGCTTTCCAAGTACACTTTCACATTGATCCTGGCTTCCACGTGAAATCCTTTCGCTTCCACAATGACACTGAAAAATTCGGCCAAATTCTTGCTGCCATCATGGCGATACGAGAGCGAAGCATTCCTCAGCTCATACTGGGTAAAAGAGTCAATTTGCTTGTCTGTTAAAAACAACGCACCATACTTCGGAGCATCTTTAATTCTAAAATTGATTTCACTGTCCTCCCTGACGTCCATGTTCGTAACCACACTCAAATTAGCATTGCTTAATGTCCCAGCCTGTCCTTTTTGCACCAGCAGGCCTGTATTGTTGGCCACCTTAAGGTACGGTTCCTGAGCGCTGATATCCAACAGTGAGGAGATGTAGTGCTTGCCGTCTGATACGAAAAGCACGAAGCGTCCAGAGTTCATCCCACGATGAACGAACAACACTCGCTTCTGTTCCAGGTCCTCTTGGCGAAACTGGTAGAGTTTGTGAGAAGTGTCATTTACAAGCACTAGATCACCTATGGGGATCCCACGGCGGGTGTAAACAAGCTGACCGTCGTTGAAGTCGGAGTCTGCGTCATGGTAGCACAGGTCATCCAACGTCAACAGCCTCTGTCCGTTCTTGACGACATAGAACACTTTATCTACAATCCGGACAGGCTTCTCGTCATTTACTAACTGTACGGAGATGTTGAAGACGCCGTCTTTGGAGCCGACCTCATCTTCTTTGACGAGGCTCTTTGCCAGCGGACTTGTCGAAGCCACGAATCTGAACTGATCACGTGTAGTTTCGCTGTCATCGTGGACATACATAAGGCGCTCCTCTGTTATATCCCGATTGGTGAAGGACATTAGATTATCGTAATCCTTGGTTGAGTTGGACAGGTTGATTCGTGATAGTTTGCCATGTTTTGGCATCTCGGTGATTCTGTAAAAGATTTCTTTAGTACTTAGAGTCTCAGCAAACAGTTCTTTATTGGTAATAAGTTTGCTCTCACCTTCAAGAACTGAAAGTCCACTGTTTTTAATGTAAACGCTGTTGATATCTGCTCTGATATTTATCCTGAAGACATGACTGGCTGAATGAGCATGCTTGCTGAAGACTTGAAATTCAAACCTGTCGCTTGTGTTCTCGTATGGTCTGTCTATTAGCTGATACTCCACTTTCATGTTAGTGATGTTTGTTTGGCTGAATGTGGAATAAGGATCTAACATTTCATTATTTAGTAAAATCAACCCTTTCTTCGTTGAAGAAAGGAGCTTGAAGTAAATCTCATCCTCAGTTAAAGCTACACCTTGTGCCGTTGCATAAAGATGCTCTGAATCAATTGCAACTCTCCTGATTTTGTCCATTTCGAGTACTTCGTTTTTTTCCACAGTGTAATGAATCCATTTAGTCTTCACATTGATTACCAGTTCCTCCGTCGCTTTTGCTGCGACTGTGACTTTACACTTAAACTGATCAGTTTCATTAGCAGACTGAATATCCCTAAAGGTGCTGAAGTATCTCAGACGGTCTTTCTCCAAAACCCGTTGAGTAAAGGAATTTGTGAACTTCCATTCTCCGCTGGAATGAAGCTTCTGTAGTTCCCCAAACCTTGGCGGCACGATGACATCATAACGAATGTCTACTGCTTGTCTTACTGCGTTTGTCTGAATGGCCAATTGTGTCGTGTTGATTACAGCCATCTCACCTTGAGTAACCTCCACCCCAGTGTTGTTTGCAATGCTGTATTCCAATTTAATGGCCATAATTCTCAGCACCACCGTGTTACTTATCTTCTCGCCATCACTAACCCTCAGCACTATCCTTGAGTTCCTTACTCCGGTGTGGGCATAGTTGATTTTTCCTGCTTCCAGAAGTGAATGAGGGAATGAAGTGACTGCCTGGCCAGGGTTATCTTCAGTTTCCAGAAACCCAGCATCAGCGTTAAGGTTTCCCAATACAGTGTAGACCAAGTCTGTGGAGCTGCTGTCTACATCTATGGCTTTCAACACATCGGCGGTTAACCTCTTCTTAGAGTTCTCTAGTAGAACGAAAAGATTTCCCTCAGGCAGGCTTAATTCAGGGGCGTCGTTGGTTGGAGTTACTGTCACACTGAATCGGTACAACTTCTCTCCCTTGAGGTAGCTCGGTGTCACTTTTCTGCTACTGGAAAACACGGAGAACATGAAGTAGTCATGCGGATCTTCAGAACCTCCATGGATGTACATCGCTCTTCCATGCCACAGATCCAGCATACTGAAAGTATTTTCTTCTTGCTCCTGGTCCACATCAAACCTCAGCTGACCATGCACCGGTTGTTCTTCGATTCGAAACATGATCTGAGACTGACGGATGCCGAGCTTCTTGAAATCCAGGTTCACTTTAATATGTTTTGAGTCTAAGGATGCACGACCACCCTCGGGGACCACAAGGTTCCTAAGTTGCAAGAAATTATGTCCATGCCCAGCAACCAGACCGTTTGCAAGGGTGGACATATCTATAGACGGTAACTGCGTGAAAAATTCATTCTTTCTCATCGTAATCGGGCTTAAAGTGGTGCTTTGTGGCTCATTTTCTGGTTCACAACCGACTGAGATGTCTTTAGTTACTACAGCATTTGGGAGACCTGTTAATACACCATTGACCTTAATATCTCTAAAGCATCCTTTGAAAGAGCCACCTTTAATGCGCTTTCCTGCAACTGATGATAGGCCCACCTTTCTGACTTCAGAGTAAGTTCCATCATCTACACCACCGAGGAAAAGCAAACCTTTCAAATGCAAAGTTTTTGATCTGGATTTGATACTAGACTTCACCGTCTCTCCATCTATAGTTAGCTGCAAGTTTTTATTGGTGAAGTAAAGCTTAACATGGTGCCACTTCTTGTCATTGATGGAAATAAGAGAGCGGAGCTCCGTTCTCATTCCATCTCTGCCTACCGCAGCAACAAGAAAGCCATCGTGTATCTCCATGGCAACAAAGCCCCCTTCTCGAGCGGAATTGTACATAATGATTCCCTCTTGAGCCGATGTATGTACCGAGCATTCAAGTGTCCGCTCTTGCTGTGAAGACCAAGGAGGAAGGGAGACGTATGCCTTGGAACTGAAAAAGCTGATTGCTTCCTCTTCATTAGCAAAGAACTGAGGACTGCATCCAAGAGAAACCTCATAGACGCTCTTTAAGCCGGAGTATGGCCTAAGTGATGAGAGGAGGTTGTGCTGATTAAATAGCACTTCATCAAGGCAGCCACGGAAACCAGTGAGATCAGTAGGGAGATAGACCTTATCCAAGCCTCCTGTCCCACCAATATATAAACCATCACTGATATCCAGCTCTTGGTGTGAGGTTGGAAGTCTCTGGCTGGTCTGGAAATGCTTGTCCACAGTAAGATTCACATTAAATTGATCATGGATAAGATCTACTGTGTGCCAAGCCAAGTCGTTCAGTGGGTTCCCTTTGTCTGACTGTAGAATTCGCTCGCCAGCACCAAGATCCAACTTTGCCTATGGATGAGGATCAAACATTTAAGATTAAACATTTTAGATTTATTTAATTTCAAAATTCTCAATTTTTAATCACTATCCACTTGTATACACATAAAACTACAATATCTTTATTTATTATATGTTGTTATACCACAGTACTATTGAATTTTTCTCTGACTGGTCAAAAGGTGTTGATTAATGTTTTAGAATGGCATGACCTTGTGGTAGTACTAATGACGGTAAGTCAAATCACAGGTTTTTATTTTTGCATTATTTAAAAAAAAATATGTTACTATAATAACAAGTTATTTATGGGGACTATAATGATGCTGTACATATTAAAAGCCAAATAATAAACTCATTTTAAAATATGGTTTTATTTAACAAAGCTAATTTTTCTCCTGTCAAGGGGTCGCCAAAGCCTACTGTCTTACTTGGTTGATGCCAAGGTGTGGCGAACACATGGTACGCTGGTGATACACAACCCTCCCATTTTTTATTTCTAACTGGGCTTGGGACCGGCACTGGCTGGGTAGTTGGGGTGAGCGTAGGGTTATGGGTCTTTCCCAAGGACCCAACAGCGACAACCCACCGGCGGCGGGGCTCGAACCCGGATCATCCAATAAACAACCTGTAGCCATAGCCACCTGAGCCGCCACTGCCCCATTTAACACTGCTCTATGATCATATAATAAACCTTTCTGTAAGTAGATGTTTATGGAAGTCTCCAGTGTTAGATTTTTTTACAGCATGTTTTCAACTATGGGAAAGTCTTTGCACTTTGAAGATTTTGGGGTAAAAAATATAGGCTGTTTTTTTTTTTTAACCTTCTCTGCTGTTTTTGTAAACCCTTTAATTATTGACATTCTACAACCATAATGAAGCTATAAACTGATGAAATGTATAAAATGTACGATTTCATACATGTTGTTAGTTAATATTGTTGCCAGCCAAAAGGGTACTGTTAACCTATCATGATATTCATGGTGGTAGTGTTAAATCGAACCCAACACTGATTAGTTTCCTCTAACAGCATGCACTGGCATGCCTTATTATTTACATGATGTACTAGCCATGTAAAAGAAGCATCATCCCTGTTTCCTGGACCTACAGGCGTAAATAAGCATGTTATTATCATGTCACAGAAAAGTACTACTTGGGCAGACTTGTCAAGTCTTGTATAATAGCTGGATGCTTTTGTAAGTCAGATGTACTGTCAAGTGATGACTTTGAATGATGTGAATTTCCCACGAATGTTACTGCTTATAAATAGAAATTCATACCAACTCTAAAGTCAGATGTAACGGATATCGAAATAGTTTGGGCTATTTTTACTCTTAGACGTTAATCTGAACTTCATCTGTGAATTCATGCGGGACTTTTCTAAATCACAGCTCACACTTTCATTATCCGGAAAAAGTGCACCCTTGATAAAATCACTGCATAATAAAGGTATTAAAAAACGAACGGCTGCTTTTTATGACTTTCATTGATGCTTTGATGAGCCGACGTGTGTATTTCAGTAAATATAATGTCTCATACACACACTGTGTATATATAACATGCTGATTATGATGATAATTGTGTAAATGACTTGCCTGAAGTCTACCAGAGCTGAGTTCTAGGAGCAGGTAATCGGTTTGGCCCGCAGCCAGGAACAGCACACCTGTCTGGCTAGACGTGCGGAAGCGGACGCGGAGTGTGTTGAGCCGAGTCGAATCTTTTACCTTCAACTGCACAAACCCGTCGCCATAAAAGGAAGCTGACAGAACGAGAGGAAAGAAATGATTTTATAGAGACATACTGTATAACACATATTAAGTGAATAACTTTAAATAATCACAGGATATTTCTCTCATTCTTCTAATTCTGTCTAATTATCACAAAGTGGAATTACAAAACATCTGCTTATACTGAGAAGAAAAGGAACGCATTTACTCATAAATGATGTAACAAAAGTTCTTAAGGCTGTCAATAAATTAATTAAAAGGATGTAAATCTGGAGAAAAAATCCTTTATTATTTGTACAGAAATACATTAATGCAATCAGGAAGAACAGCCAGGCTGGTTTAAATTTTACCGTAATTCAACTAACCGCTCTTTACAAACATGATCAGCGGGAAATCATCTCAGTATGCCCCAGATATTAAGGAAGCTTTTACAGAATATACAAGAATGCATTCTAAAGTGGATAAAACTATAAAAATAAAAATAAAATTTTAAACTTCTTTCATGTCAGTCAAATTTACCATTAAATACTTGCAGATTTAATTGAAACACTTCTTCCTTAATGCTCTTACGCTTCCATTATAAGTGTGCTTTAAGAAGACAGGATGTCTGTTTGCTCAGTAGAGGAAATCACTTTAATATTCATGCTTGTGGTAATCACACATACGTTAGAAATGTAAGAAATAGAGCTGAAAGTTGATAAACGCTGCACCTTTAAAGCTTTCACACACTCAGATTGACTGGGGGAAAAAATCTATATTTGTTGCAAGTGTTAAACCTCTTCCTTTATTATTATTTTATTATATGCTTGAAAAAAAAAGTCAGGTTTAAGTAAAGCTGTGATATGCATGGTTGTCCCAACAAAACATTGTTGTGTGTGCGTGCATGTGCGTGTGTGTGCATGCGCTGGCATGCTTCAGCCTGACAACATGCTGCCGCTACAATAAAAGACTGGCCACAGAACGCCCTTTGGCCACAGCTGTTTCGTGCTCTACCCCTCCGCAAGGCCCTGTAATCTCCTGCATTCTCATCAAGCTCTCAAGAAATGTGTTGACCTCAATGTTTAAACACTCCTGAAAAGCATAGACTAATGGGTTGGTTACATGAAGTCTAGACTTTAGCACCAAAATGTTGTGGACAACCAACTGAATCTATCAGATGTGGTTAAAATGCATTAAAGGTTCGTATGCTTTCTCCAAATATCTTCGAAAATATCAATCAGACACATAAGCTTAAGTACTGAAACGACTGTAGGAAAAATCAGTCTTCATGACTATAGAACAAGTCCCTTCCTCACACCTGAGATAAGGCCTTCTACTGTACATGACGCTGTGTGCATCCAGCTGTAGCTAAGGCATGTGAAATATGCGAATGAAATCCACACTTAACCAAATCTAACGTTATTGGCTAAAACAAGGCATGTCATTATGAAGAAAGCTTTAAAAAAAAAAAAAACTGGATTTTTCTTTTTTAGAAAGTTGAGACAAAAAAGATGATCACAGAGACTTTGTACATTACTGAAGTAAACATTCATTAAATTCATGTGGCATTTTAAGAACAGATCATTTAGGGATTACTTTTCCTTTCCCTATGTATAACAAATATACTGTATAGTTCTCGAGTTGCTAATATGTAATTAAGGAATACATACACTGTTGAATACTTGACTCTGATTGGCCAGAAGCTGTTGATCAATTTTTAAGCTTTATATTATAATATGTGCTCGCTCTTATATA
>JAQMYL010000014.1:16368525-16383502 GCA_030014365.1 Clarias pachynema | reverse complement strand
GAGACAGAGAGGGAGAGAGACTGGGGAAGAGAGTGAGACAGAGAGGGAGAGAGACTGGGGAAGAGAGTGAGACAGAGGGAGGGAGACCAGAGAAGAGGTTGAGAGAGAGGGAGACTAGGGAATAGAGACAGAGAGGGAGAGACTGGGGAACAGAGTGACAGAGAGGGAGAGACTGGGGAACAGAGTGACAGAGAGAGAGATAGACTTGGGAATAGAGACAGAGAGAGGGAGAGATTGGGGAGGAGGAGGGAGAGTGAGGAAAAGAGGGAGGCAGAAAGAGGGAGGCTGCAGGAGACAGAAGGTGAGGCTGGGGAGGAGGGAGAGACAGACAGAGAGGAGGGAGACTGGGGAAGAGGGAGAGACAGACAGAGAGGGAGACTGGGGAAGAGAGAAAGACAGGTATTCCGAGAGATTTTGGAATAGAGAGCGTGAGGAAGAGAGAGAGAGAGAGACAACGAGGGAGACTGCAGAAGACGGAAGGGGAGACTGTGGTAAAGTAAGAGACAGACAGAGAGGGAGTCTGGGGAAGAGGAAGAGACAGACAGAGAGGGAGACTGGGTAAGTGAGAAAGACAGACTGTGAATGGTAGAGCCAGTGATGGTTAGAGATGGAGACTGGAGAAGAAAGAACCTGATAGTGAGACTTTGGGGGAGACGGGACAAAGACGGCAAGAGAGAGAGCTTGAGAGGAAAAAGGATAGACATAAAGGAAAATGGAAGAGAGAGAAGGAAAATGTTTAGTGAAGCAGAGAGACAGACATGCAGCGAGTGAGATGAGAGGCGAGAGAGACACTGACAAACCGATCACTAACAAGAGAATGAGACCGACAATGAGGGAGGTAGAGCTGGAGAGTTAGAGGGACAGCTAGAGAGGGAGACAGACAGAGTGAAAGAGGTGGAAAGGCAGAAGGAAATGGGAAGAGATACAGAGACCGTCAGCTTGAGAGAAAGACAGAGACTTTTTTGTATTTATTATGGTTCTGTATTGCTCTCTCTCTCTCTCACACACACACACAATCATTGTTCAGCATGAAATTTGATGCTGTTTTATAAGTCTTCATTTAAATCTGATTATTTGAAAGAAAATATTCTTTGAAGGGTCACCTAAGCCCTATGTGAATGGGAATAAATTCTGGGTAACTTTGAGTAGTACAGGTGCATCACTGTGACTCTGTTGTCTGGGAGATGTCAGTGATATATTGTTGGACAAGTCTCCCAGCAATAAACATAAAGGACAGCAATAAAATGCTCACAGGAGGAGCGACTTTCTAGCAAGTTGTATTTTCTATGAACCTGAATATCTCATGTGGTTGTACAACCCTGTCCACACCTGGTGTTAACATTCTTATCGAGAGATCACACGTGGACAGCCCAGACACATAGTCGTTCACACATTATTACACACACACATTTCCTGTGACCACTTGTGTTCAGATTTTATACGTCATTTCCACAGAAGGAAGAATAAAAATACTGTGATAATCCTATTTTATTTTGTCTGTTTCAAAGACATCGCTTGTGTGGTTTGTAAATCAAACAAAGAAAGAAGATAAAAAGCAGCTGTTTTGGCCACAAGACCCTGGAGAATCCGGTTCTGTTTTTAGGTACGATTGGCTTCCATATGTGATTTGATCCGTCCCCGAATACGCCGTATCGTTCTCAAGACCAAACAGACTTGGTTACGGTTCCCAAGCGCAGAACGATTGTGTTCTCACTGATCAAAATAAACCAGACTTTGGGGTCAAGTGTTCTCGGGAACGATCTCTGGCTCTAATGTGAAAACGCCATTAATCTTTGAGATCGCTGTGTTCACACCTTCACTTATTATGGATCATGCAGCACGCTTGTTATTGCCCAGTGTGAACTGGAACGCCTCCCATTTCGTTCACATCTTAGCGCCCAAATGGTTGAGGAGTCCCTGGATTAGAGAAGAGATTTTTATTTTGCATACTTTCCTCCACCATCTTTATTTTGGAAGGAAAAAAACCCCCCTCCCGACAGTGTTTGACTGACGGTACTTACGTAGGTACTTTTTTTTTTTTTTCTAAGGACCTCTGTCACAAAACTGATCTCTGTTGTTCTAATATACTTCCTGTCGTATGTTCATGAACGTTTCACTAGTACTTTACATTTTACATGAGCACAGAGGGGCGGAGCTATTCACAGATAGGTTTGTGTGGTTGTGATCAATGCTCTTTGTGCAGTTAACTAAGAATTAAAAAATTGTAAATGAATACACGTAGGACAGTGTTGATCCTGTGGCAGGCCACCGCAAATAAATCAGTGTATGTCAAATGCTTGATTGTGAACCTAGACCTGTTTAAATTAAACCTTACCTAAGGGAAAATACATTATTGATTATTATTGATTATTATTGTTGATTTTAATATGTTTAACTATGATTTAAGAAAACTGTGGGAAATCTGCAACCCTACTACACACACTACCTGGGAAAGCATTTTCAGGTGAAAAACAAAAGAACATGTTTAGGAAAAGCGAGATCCCATAGAAGGCAGTATAACGGCAGCTCGGGTTATAAAGCATTACTGTATGCTAACTTTTAGTCTTGCGGTATATAAATAGCAGTTTATTTTCCTTAGTATGAGTGTCAGTTCCTTACATGTAAAATGCTGATGAAGTAATACTGTCATTGCTTCATTTTTATTTTTATTTTTTACTAGTATTAATTTCTTAGCATTTAATGTTGAATATTAAAGAATCTTGTCATGAGACGCAATCGTCCAAAATAACAGAAAATATTATCGTACTGTGAACGCTTCACGTAGTTTAAAGTTTGCCTTGTAAAAAGAAGTGCTCAGGAAAGGCGAGTTGTGTTTCCTAAGTTATATCATAAGCTGGACATTTTTGTCTTTGTAACAAACAAACACAAAAAAACACAAATCAGTCAACTGTTCATATGTTTAGACTCCTTTGAAAGACTTATTACCTTAAAAGGGACTGATGTTTATGGATTTATGGATAGGTTGTGTTTCATGTAGTATATAATAAATAAGATGTTGAATATGATCCCAAATTGTCTATATTTAGACTAGTATTTACTCATAGCACATAATCTACAGGATTCAATGGAGTGTTGCATATATAGCAACAATTACAGCAGTAATGTTCTTTATTTTATTTAAAATAAAAGATGACTCACATGAGTAAAGAAAAGAAAACATAATTTTTGGTATAAAAAGGTTTAATTGTTTTGTCTGATGCTCTTATTATCAAGTCTGAGGATCAGTTGTTTAGTGCTGTTATAATGTAAATAATAACTTGATCCAAATTATTTTAAGCACATTTCACATTAAACGTCCATTAAATAATAACTATAAACGCATAGTGGTGTCATTCTTTTGAGGTTTATTCCCTGCACATTAAAAACATTCGGAGTTGACTAATGAAGCTGTACCTGTGCCTCAAACGTCATGCTCAAGTCCTTAGTTCTTGACCTTTAAAAGAAATCTCAACATAGCTTTTAAACCTCTAAAGGTGTCTTCGTGTTGTATTTGAATTCTGGTTATTTCCTTCAAAACGCCCCCCCCCAACTTCCATTCAGCACCAGGCCGCAGTGGTAGGCGTCGTTTCAGGGTCACGATTGTGCTAAGTGCGCTAAACACAAAAGCAGACGGAAGAAACGCTTCCTTCTGTGTGTCCTTGCCTTCGGAAATCGCTAGTAATCTGGTGTCTTATCAGATCTCAGTGCATTGCTATAATATAATCTACGTTATAATCTATCAGGGTTAAGGATCTGTCTGGAGTGAATTTGAGTTATTTTCATTTTGCAAACCCGGCTCTCAGAGCGGAGCGCTTTATAATGGTGTATAAATAACATCACCTGCCGCAAACCTGCTTTATTGATTTCTCAAAGTGATATCATTCTTGTAAAATCCAAGCATCCATGTTTTGTTAATGAATGCTTGACGCAGATTTTTTTTTTCTTTCTTTTTTTTTGTGTGTGTGTGTAGGAATTTCACTTCTCTTTTCCTGTTTTCTGTAACGGTGCTTTACTATGAAAAATGTATTTGGTTGATGTGGTCATCCCGCTGATTCAGACGTTTATGCAAGCAGTCGATTTATTTTAGGCGAGAACGGCACGGCTGTGTAGGTGTGAGCATTTCTATCGAATTGTTAAAGATCACCCTCCTAACATGAAACAACACACCAAACACACGGCTCCAGATCGAAACACAACTGTGAATCATTGCTTACATTTTTTGGCCTGAGTCTGCCCATGTTTGGAGGAGCTTGAACAGGTCTGACTCCACCCCATGGACTGTGTGTCTGAATGATTGGGCCTTTCACTCTCATTTGTAAGTAGTAATTAATGACTGAGCATGCTGTTATAGGAAAATAATCCAGAAGTGCCTGGGGTGATGTATTCTGACATGAAGCAGAGTTATTGTCCATGATTCACAGAAAAAACAAATGCACCCTGTCAACTTGAAATTCCTGCTCGTAAATTCAGGTTGTTTCTTGAAGCGACATCAGTTTGGGCTGTGTAACGATAAACCAGTTGCGTTTAATAAACCTAATCTATTGAGAGAGAGAATCGTACCAAATATAGATAGAATGGTTCCTACTGAATGTGAATTAATTTGGCTCTGAAAGAAATGATGTGAAAAAGTCACGCCATTGTAATCTGGGATGTCTTTATTTTCTTTCTTTTTTTCTTTTTTTTCTTTTTTTCTTTCTTTCTTTCTTTTTCTTGGGTTATACTGCACGGTCCAAAGATAATCGTTCTTTCTTTGTCTTAAATCATGTGCCGCGTCCACCGTCCAGGTCCTTGTGCATGAGCCGTTACTATAGAAACGATGACCTATAACAATGAGCACATTAATATAAATTTCAGCAGAGTCGTGATGTCATCGAACATTAACACATAGAACACACCTTCCGATTCGAGGATCGGTCACGGTCAGATTATTTAATGCTTTTGAGAGTAGAATAACTCACTATGATAAGATGCAATAGGGCGAGTTTAAAAAAAATTATAAAAAATCTGCATGCTGTAGGTTTCTTCACTCCCCTGCTATGGCACCCAGATGGTATCTCCTTGTGTGAAAGAAGCGCCCCTCCTATTATCCACCCGCGTGGTACAGCTGGTGACAGGGGAGCATCAGCTGTGCCAGTCCCTGCAGGCTGGCACCGGAGTCGCCTGGCGGTGCCAATAAAACTCGCCGCTCGCCCATAACGCCTCATAAACGCTGAGCTGTCTCCCCGTTACAGAAAAACAAGAATCGTTATCTCTCCTCCCGGTTTCCTTTTTCGGATTACCTTTCCATCGATGATACCAAGGGATGCTGGCAGAGCAGCGGGAGAGCAGTAGGTATGGAAAAAAAAACACATTCTCCATGGTGACAAGCTGGTTTGTTTACACACCTTTTTAGTGCAGTTTCATCTGCTGCCATGGTGGGCTCAAAATAGCTGCGTGGAGATGTCTTCTGACCAAGGATTTCTTTCATCCACGGACGGATAAAAATTCGGTTTCCTGCATTATTTATGATTTTGACATATGACAGAATGAGTGTCTACAGTGTCAGGATGTTGTTGTTGTTGTGTACAGAAATCATGATGCTTGATTATTATACAGAATGGATTGGAGTGATGAACCTTGTTTACATGGTTTTAAGAGAAGAATAGGAAACAGTTGTTCTTTGATAAGGGGGTTATTGTAAGAACCGGTTTCCTGTTTAAACCCTCAACACATGGATATGCTGTTTTGTTTTTTATTTATTTATTTATTTATTTATTTATTTTCAAGCGATGGATATTTTGCACGTGAGACTCGAAATTGAAATGTGTTGTTCTTGTTAGAAGTCTGTCTTTGTGATGCTGTTGGTTTGGTGTTTTATTTATATTTCTACTACATTTTGTTTTGATTAGATTTTTTTATTTTTATTTAAAGGACTCCAGGGATTATTACAAATTGAGTAAATGTCTTCTCTGTCTATAGACGATGATGCTTATCTTTATCAAGCAACCAGTTTTGTTTCAATTTCCTTTTTTCTTTTTTTTTTTTCTTCATTTGGAAATGATGGAAATGTTGAGTCTCAGTTCCCCGATTTAGTGACACACCAACTGAGACATCTGTGATTACATCACATTAAGCTCATGAACTTTTTAACCTCTAAATACTCTTTCATTTATTTGCTTATTTATTTATTTTTAATTGTTGGTATTTTACCAACTGTTCAGTTGTTTATGAGAATGCCAGTAAAGAGTGAAGCATGGAGTTCACATTTAACAGTCATTTATTAACTCTGGTTAAATTTGTCACCACACCAGTCAAGTTTCATTCTCTCTTGCCTTTTTGATAGACCATGACTTTGTTGTTAAATGCATCATCTGATGACTGATATTTTCAGCCACTTATTTTGTAATTTATTACAAACTGTAATGCTACAATGTATTAGAAATTCTTGATTAAGATTCAACTATTTGTCACATGTAACTTACAGCACAGTGAAATTATTATTATTTTATTTTTTCCGCATTTCGTAATTGGGAAGCTGGGGTCAAAGCACTGTGTCCGCCAGAATATACAGTACAGCGCCCCCTAGAGCAGATAGGGTCGAGAGCCTTTTTCACTAGCTCGACAGTGGCAACTTGGGGGTGCTGGGGCTTGAACCCTCAACCGCCCGGTCAGTAACCAACAGCCTTAACCGATTAAGCCACCACTGCTTCTAATTAGGAAAAAAAAAGCCTAATTAGCTTGGGAGACAAAAATTAAGGTGTTCATTTGGTTCAGTTTAATTGTCAGTTTCAGTTTAATTTTCTTGCTTGATGCAGAAAGCTTGATGCTTTCTTTCAAGGAAGTTCAATAGTATGAAATAAAATATATTAATTCATGTCGGTTCAAGCCAACGTAGGTTCACTATATAGTTAACATCAGTTATTTATCAGCAGTGCCGCTGAAAGAGGAGCGGAAATTATGGAACAAAATCATCCTCAAAGAAATGTCAAAACACAGTTCGCTCTCGTTCCTGGTGGTCAAAACTTATTCTATAGAAACAGCAGTGCGTGTGGACTACATGAGTGTTTGTACACCTGACCTTCACATTTGTGCGTCTCTCTTTACTGTTATAATATCTTTTTATCTTCTATGAAGGCTTTCCACTAGATTTTTTCAGCTACAAGAGCATTAGTGAGGTCAGGCACTTGTGTCTCATGAGGAGGTCTGGGATGAAGTACACCTTCCAGTTTGTTCCAAAGGTAATTGGTGGGGTTAAGATCAGGGCTCTGTGCATGACACGTGAGTTTTTCCACTACACTCGTGGCAAGACGTGTCTCCTTCTCTTTGTGCACAGGGGCATTGTCGTACCGGAACAGGTCGGGAGAGGCAGTTGTAGTGAAGTGAAATTAAGAGAAGACCGCAACCCACAACAATGCAAAATATCAATAGTTTGCTTCAGTAGTTTTCCTGAAAACTCATGTAGGATTGAGGTGTTTGCATATATAGTTTTGGCCGTATGATGTATATACACGCAGGATATACTTATGTTGAGACATAATAAAATTATGTTGATCAGCATCAAGCAAAGAAAACAACTAAGGAGATTTGAATTTACTGGAACTGCAAAAACCTGGATGTATAGTTGCTGAACCGTCAACTTTGTGAAAGAAATGTGGTCGGAAAAAAAAAAATCAAAAATAGAGATCACTTAAATGCTTGGTGAAATCACATGGTTAAAAAAAATAAAAATCACCTGCAAAAAACCATAGCTATGTTTAATATTGAAAGTAAGAGCATTTTTATACATACAGGATTAAGACTAAACAGCTGTATGACCACAAAAAAATCAGTTTCTGTTAGACTATTCAGAAGAAAGGCTTCAATTTGCTAGGGAGCATTTTTCAACAATGGAAAATAGTCATGTGATCGGATGAATTCAGATTGAACCTGTTTCCAGAGAGATGGGCGTGTCAGGGTATGAAGAAAAGCGCACGAAGAGATGTACCCATCATGCATAGTGGCCGCTGTATAAGTCTCTGCATGCAGTGTTATTATCTGGGGTTGCGTCAGTGGGTCAGGTCTAGGCTCAGCAACGTTATGTGGCACTAAAATGAAGTCAGCTGACGACCTGAATGTACTGAATGACCAAGTTATCACATCTGTGGAGTTTTTCTTCCCTGATGGAACAGGCATATTCCAGGGTTCAAATTGTGAAAGAGTGATTGTGGGAGCAGGGGGATTAATTTCATATATGACCTACACATCACATTGTGTGTCGTAAGACTAAAGCACCATTATTTTATACGGAACTGCTCTTATCAAAACCAATCCCACAAAACATTGTAGAATGATGTCTTATCGATGTCTGGAGGCTGCCTCCCGCACCACTTTCCTTTAAAGATACATGTCTCACTAAAAAATGTTTACTCAGTTTATCTCGGGATACAATGCTTCAAATGATTCATCAACATGGTTACCACAATAATCTCACTTCTTGTTTGATGAAGCCATGTTTGAATCATACTGTATTTTTCTCTGTTCCTGTCAGTCTGCATGCAAGAAGGCCCTAGTTAGGTCTTATGATGCAAGACAAATGGTTTATTAAATTAGTTATTACGTTATATGACGCTTTTGTGCTGCTATTTTCTGTATTTCATTCCGTTTCATCACTGAAGCCAATTCCCTGAGCATTGCTGATGCATGAAAGGAAAAAAAAAAAGTTGTCCGTCATTCATACATGTTAATTCATTCAAAAGATTTCGCGATGATGGCGAGACCGTATGCTCAGTAGATTTGTGCATAGTGAGATTCAGGTATGAGTTTAAGTACCGTGTTACGCCACTGTGCGATATACGCATCAACCAGAGTTGTTGAGTTGCTGATATCTCTCAGGAATTTATTTTCTGCTTTCAGAATCTGTTTATACAAACGTCAGATATCCAGGCTTTGTGATCTGCTCGTCCCAGGGCCCGAAAACAAGCACTTTCAAAGCACATAGCCGGTTGAACAACTTCTGAAATAGTGAGGGAGTTGGGAATATATTTCCTTGGGCTCCTTCGTCTCCTCGGTGCCTCTGGCAAAGCTCTTTTAGGCTCCAGACGTTTTTTTTTTTTTTTTTTCGTCCGAGGGTTTAGTCACTTTAGAAAAACGTTCCACCCGACTCAGCAAACGCACATGGCCTACTTTTACCGACATTCACGTACCAGCTTTAGCATATGATGGAAACTCTCGTGTTGTTTCTATTGTAACACCCAAGACACAGCTTTGCTTTGTTTGTCCTTCCTGCTGTATTAATGATTTCATTGTTTAGGGTGTGTGTGTGTTTGTGTTTGTGAGTGAATCAGCTGCTGCTGACAAAGGCAAGAACGTTACTACTTATTAACATTTGCATTTTGTGTTTAAAAAAAATATTATTGAATGTATAATCGACATATTGAATGGAATACAATTCGAGCACTGTCTAGCTCCATATTCGGCCCTTGAAAACATCAGAAATATTTCCGTCTAGATTACTAAAGTTATTTTGGATCTGTGAGGAAATGGCTTACATGCCTTTGGCTTCTTGAGTATTTGTTACATGCTTTTGCTCTTGCTTCAGTTTAATCCTCACTTCAGGTGGATTCTTTCTCGTTTGAGTTAAAGGATGTCAAAAAAAATGTGACAATCATTTGAAATATGATTATCTGCAGTATCTGCATGTCCTAGGCAAACAACATTAAATGGGCTTCATGTTGAAAACTGAAAGATGTATTTATCAAAATTCCAACAACATAGTCAAACGGATACAGATTTTACAACCGATTTCACAAAGCTTCGCAAACCTTCAATACACACGCCTGTGCCATATCTTATGAGTTCCTCTAGGCTTGTAGGAAAAGGAGAGGATTAAGACCAGTCCTTTCACATAGTCCCATAGAAAAGTCAGGTGAACATGGTGGCCATTTCAACAGCACACTTTCATTTTATCATTGGCACGCCCGATCCATCTCTGTCATTAAACATATTTATTTTTTACACATCTCGTTAAAATTTGAGATCGTTTAAGTGAGAATTGGGTGTGTTGCTAGACTACGAAATGATGTAAAAAAAAAAAAAAAATTGGGACACCCTATATTTATTTAACATTTTTTTGTATTTCTCTGTAGTTTGTTCCAGGTCAGCTAATTTTAGGTACAAAAGTTGACTTGTTTTTGTAGTTTGTGTTGCACTACAGCCACACAACAATGAATAACTGGTCAGAATAGTAGTTGTTAATGTATCTTGTGAAAACACAGATTCTCAAAAGACCATATGTATATCACGCTGACTGGATGAGGAACCTCACGGTGCTCCGCAGTCGAGTTCAGAGCAGTCATACAAAGCAGCAGGACTCGGCCATGAACTGTTTATCCTGACCACACATGCAAATTTCTTTTCTGCAGCTTCTCAAGAATGCACCAGGCTTGCATTTTACCCGAAAAAAGAGACTCATTACTCATTCACGTCATGCCAAGGTGGCAACCAGTTCACACTTTTCCCAAGTTCCAAGAGTCTGCTGAGGCCGGAGTGAAGGGATTTTTTTTTCTTCCCTTTTTACAATAAAAGTGTGTTGGTTAACCTCAGACTTCTGCTCTAATGCTAATGAGAATATCAGTTTTTTTTCTTTTCTTTTTTTCTTCTTTTCTTTTTCTTTTTTTTTCCTCCATAAAAGCCTTCGAACTTTTAACTCGACTTTTCGATTTCTTTTGGTTCAGTTCTCTGTATACTCCGAATCTTTGAGCATTTGTATAAAACTTCGTCTCATGAAATCGCCGGAGACATTAGCACTTGTTAGGAATATAATTTCTGCTCCAGCGGTCCTCTCTGCATGAGAAAGCCTCATCATTTTAGTGAAACTGACCTCCTTTTCTTTTATTACTGTTCACCGTCACTGGCCGGACCTGCTCAGGCATGCTGTGGGAATTTTAATTCAGGCATTGCTGTGTAAGAAAAAGGAATAAAACATGACAAGACAAGCTCTTATTGGAAAATAATCAACAGCTGGATGGCTTGATATCAAGTATAGTTAGAGTTACCGTAGTAACTTTAAAAAAAGAAAAGAAAGCAGTAATTTAAAAAACCTTTCAATAATCGTTACAAAGTACTGAACCTGGAGATGTCTTCCACAAATATTAAATAAACAACTACACAAAATATGTTTTGTTAAATAACAATATTTGTTAGTTTTTTTTTTTTTTTTTTTTAGCAGTTTATTAGCAGCATAAGATTGAGTCCACAATGACATGTCGATGTATCGGATGGAGAGCATTTTTATTTATTTATATATATATATATATATATATATATATATATACAGTATACAGTATACATATATATATATAAATAATTAGAATTAATGTAAATCTGACCTGCTGTTAGAAAGCGAATCATCGCATTCATATTCAAGAATTCACCAGCATTGTGGTATAAAATTACATGAACACCTATAAATTGTTGTTTGTCAGAATGTTTGCCTAAAAACAACGAGCAAAAATTGGAAATTTGGAGATAATATTGATGCAAGTAATGCTCTGGCAAGTAATACTAAAAACTTTTCATGTAAATAAAAATAAATTGCAATGCTTTAAGATGTTGACTGTGAGAGGGAGTGTAAAATACAATTTGTGATTTTTGTTTAGGAATGCTGGGCGAATGGGTTGGGGTTTGGGTTAGCAGTTAGTCGCTCAGTGCTAGAATGTAAAATACTGATGTTACCCCTATATGCAGTGTTACACATGCAAGTGCATTTTCTTTTGAACGTGCTGTCGTTTTCTTTGCTATAAGTACTATCTCTCTATGGTTGCTTTGTGTTCTCTCTACAGTACTGAAAAATATACAGTATTATCTTTTATACAGACAGTTAGCTGAATTTACGTTTATATTTGTTACATAATTGGTAAATTATGTTATTCTTAATAGTTTAGCCTTAAAACGCATGAAAAATTATACATTGCCACAAAAAAAAAAGCCATAAAATCTTTTTCCGGTTTCTGCGACTTTGCGGGTGGTCGACTGTATTACAGATTATGATGATCAAACTTTTTAGGAGCCGCTATAACACTATTGCGTACTAGATGTGCTTGCAACTTAATCCATGTGGAATTTATTTGCATGAATAAGTGCGTTTTTAAAAAAATGTACAACACCATCTGTTGAATTTTGGAACGAACGTGTTACCATGAAGTGCGTGGAGTGAAGGTGTAAGATCACGTTTATTCAGTAAATTTCAATCGCACACTCATAAACTTGTCATCATTTTTTAATGATATTTATATTTTAAAGTAGCATATCTTCTCTTCTCGTGGGCAGATTGCGATGTAACAAAGCCAATATGCAACTCAAGCTCGGCCAAATACATACTACCAAATACAAATACTGTGAAAACCTCGTTAAAATTCGTTCAGTAGTTTTTACGTGATCTGTGCACAAACAAACAGACAAAAATTCTTAAGTATTATTGTGTAAATACAGTATATATGATATTGATATTGATATTATTGTTATTCCTTCACAAGGCAAATTAGTCAACTTTCTTTTAGAAAGCTGCTTTATTGTGATCCAGTGTTGCAGAGAGCTGATGCCATGAATTAAACTTTCATTCTGATGAAAACACAGACCGAGCAGCTTAGCCTTTTTCTAATTTTTTTCTGCGCTGAAAAATGTAGGAGCCCAGAAAGAACCTGGAAATGAAAATATTTACAATGAAAATATTTATATTAAGAAGTGTGTGTTCTTAATAAAGGTCTTTGAGGAGACATTTACAAGAAACGTGATGTAATTTATTCGGTCACAAGCCCACCTGTTCTGTAATGTTAATGTTTGAGCGTAAATTACGCTTTTCCTCTTCGGAGAGAAGCGCCTGTCTTGTCACAGCTGCCTCCGAGTTTAACGAGCATTTGCTTTCTCTTGCGATGAACGCGTCTCTGCACAGTCCGTATGCTACCAACTGTTTCTCCATGGTATTTAGTTCAACATAAAGATTAACATTACAAAGCCAGAGTTTTTGCTCCTGTAAAAAATTAAAGAAAAGACATTTTGGTTTTCTGCTAAAAAGAACCATGAAAATACCTGAACAGCCTTCACTGTGACGGAGCTTCCTAATAGTTTGTGATCTTTCAAAGAAGCATAAGGTGTATCCTCATGTTATGCTTATTATATTGTCTCTTATAATACTTTGTTTTTCTTATTTGTGAAACACCTTGGGTATATTTGCTGAAAACGTAACATATGAGTATATGCAGAAAACATATGCTGTTATGTTAAAGCAGGTGTTAAAGTTTTCATTGTACAGAATAACAGAACACCAGTTATTAGAGTAAAAACTCCCTTTATTTCTCTATATAATCCCCTGCTACTCTAATGCACTTATCCCAGAGTTTCACTAGTGCTTGGATGCCATCAAGGTAGAAAGTTTTCTCAGTATGCTGGAGCCATGATGATCAGACTGCCTGCTTTACATCACATCCTTTAATTACCCAGCCATGTGGAAGTGGCTTGAAGTGAGGTCAGGACTGTACGGGGGATGTGGAAATAACACTCAGCTGAGTTCCTGTAATGTGCAAGTTATATTAGCGAATTTCCACAGACAGATGCGTCTCTTCCTCAAGCTGGCAATAAGTTATCCGTAAATTCTCAGGGATCAGGTGTCCACTCGCTGAATGTTCATTGATGTACGATTTATTTTTAAAACGTTTTGACTTGAATGCCCGTGATTTAGTGTAGCGTATTGTAGCATAGCATGGCATCACTATAATTTTTTACAAGCATTAAACCCAACATGGTTAAAAGAAACCTGCTGTTGCAACCAGTTCAGTGAGCACAACTGCCATTATTTCCAGTGCTATTATCTGTAGGAGGACCGTACTTTGGGCTGAAGTGTGTTTTATATTTTTGATTAATTTTACGACTCACTGCAGTAAACTAGTCTGATGTAGAGAGATTTAAAAAGTTTCATCTAAGGTTCCCTTGGAACAGAGAGAGACGAATCAGTATGTGTGCTGGCTTGCACTTAAAATATCTATTTATATTTCTGAGATATTGTTTATGGTTTGTGTGTTCGTCAAGGAGCTGCTATCAATTTGCGGGCAATTCAACACGGTGCTCGCGTCATTATCATCAATTTTATTTTTTGGGGAAAAAAATATATATATATGCAGCTTGGGCTGATATTTGTTAACACTTGTTTGTACTTCCTTTTTTCTTTTACTCACATAAATAATATAAATTTTTTTTTACTTTGCTTCTAAATCCATTCATATTTTTAGTTACAAATGTGTTCATGATATTAGCTTCATGATTCAATTCTATTTGATTAACCCAATGAATATTTTTATGAAGCAAAGATCAGAGCAGGTAAGAGTTTTTATTATTATTATTATTATTATTATTCCCGAATCATATGGTAAAATGTTAATTAATTTCGGTCTGTAGGAAGTCATAAATAGCTGCAAACATGTTTCAGTATGTAAAACAAAATAAATAAATAAATCCTCCTATCAGTTTGATGGAATAAGAAAAGTTTTTGACGTCTGGAAATTAATGATTAAAGCATAATGAGCTCTTAGAGCCATTATAAAGGCTTTACAGAGCATAAGTAGCAGGTGCATCTCAATATCAACTGTTCAAAGGAGATTATTGCATATTTTGGATGCCGTCATAGAAAGAAATAACAATCAGGAAACACTGAGGAATTGGAAGGTGTGTCCAAACTTTTCATGGGAACTTTTTATTTCGAACCTATTTGAAGTGAAACCTGACTTTCTCAGGGTGTTTTTTTTGGGGGGTGGGGGTGGGGGGGGCTTTTTTTCCCTGCAAGGATTTTTTATGGTGAAATAGTGGTGGGAAAAAAAGGCTCGTTTTAGAGGCTTTATATATATTTATATATATATTTATTATATATATATATATATATATATATATATTTTTTTTATTATTATTATTTTTTTATATATATTGGCTCTGTATGGGCGAGATTTGGTCATCAGCTTACAAGCCAGATTTG
>JAQMYL010000014.1:16356156-16368425 GCA_030014365.1 Clarias pachynema | reverse complement strand
CATCAGCTTACAAGCCATATTTGATCCTTTTTTGATTAATGACAAGTTGACAAGCTGATTATTATTATTATCATTAAATAACCCTTGTATTGAACCTTTGTGTTGCTGTTTTGTTGTTCAGTGTACATCTGAAAAAAAAAAGTAGCTGCCTCATCAACCAATATGCACTAGGGCTTTTGTTATGAAGGTATTTTTTCCTCTCTCTTACTCTCTCTCTTCTTGTGTTACTAATGTTGGCACGTCTGCTTTTGGCCACTGCTGCAGCAATAACGTTCTCTGAGAAAGGAGAAAAAAAAAACTTTCTAGCTTGTCAGGTTCTTTAACTGTCAGGAAGGCCTTTCTGTATCCCTCGTTAGAGCTCTCTGACCACAAATAAGCCACCTAATGTGACTGAAAAGTCTATAATGCTTTTAGATTCAGTCACAGCAGCAATTTTTCAAAGTGCTCTTGCTTACCCAGGAGTCTTAAATTCATGAGACTAATCATATTTAGACTTTTCGATCCGCCTGGGAGAAAGCGCACCTTTTATTCCGCCTTTCGCATTTTCACCACCGATACCAGTTTGACTGATTTATATTTGGTGTATATTGTTTGAAACACACAATGTTTGGACTAAAACTGGTTGTCGTGTGACATTTGTTTAAATGAGAAGTAGCTTGTTGTTTGCTCTTGTGTGCTTGGTGTACACCCTATAGCTACACATCTAATAACTGCGTGGAGGTTTTCACATAACCACTGCACAGGATTCAGTTTTGTAACAGGACCATGTTTGCTTCCCGTTCACTTTAAAGATTTTCACTCAAAGCTTGAGACGTGTCACTTCCTCATGAGTTTCTCCCAATATAACAATTCAACCCAAAGCAATTAAATTTTTATGTGTGGTTCAATTTTTCTCTAGAGTATTTATGGAATCGTTTTCCTTAGTGGTACTTACAACTATATTCAATCTAAACAAGATCCAAGTTTAGAGTTAATGGATTTTCTTGATTAAGACAAAATTAAGAGCATCATTTGAAAAATGTTGGACCTGATACCAAAGTCATGTTTTCAAAATACACAGTAGGTTTGCAGCTCTCTGTTCACCTTGTCCTTTTTTTGTTCTGCTCCCTTTCTCATGGTGTACAGTATGTGAGTCATAGCTTTTGCAGGTTTTAACCGCTGGATATGGTTTTAGAGTTGAAACCTAAACACACTGACTTTTTTTTTAGCGACCCTACAAGAGTAGTTATTGTTTTTTCACAAGTTCCTGTTTAGTAGAGTTATGCGATTTAATCAATTAAGTAGTTTAATCGATGTCGATTAACCAAATATTTCAGTCAGTTTTTTGCGATTCAAAATCGATTAAAATTTTTTAGGTA
This sequence comes from Clarias pachynema, assembly GCA_030014365.1. Lineage (NCBI taxonomy): Eukaryota > Metazoa > Chordata > Actinopteri > Siluriformes > Clariidae > Clarias > Clarias pachynema. The sequence continues at coordinate 16,367,067 of JAQMYL010000014.1, read as the reverse complement.
CAAACTAACAAATGTTAAATGAAACAAAACTTGATTAATTCCTTAAAAATGTACCACAGCTTTCGCAGAAAATAGAAATTGCTTGTATCTTCCACAAACACTTGCATTTTATGAGAATGTCGCTGCTTCTTTTTCAGTTTGTCCGTGGTTGGTACAATATCACCACCTACTGGGCTGGAGCGTAAATCAGAACATTGTCAGGGAAATTTTTTTTTTAATTTCTTTGTACAAGAGACTTCTAAATGATCAACAACACAAGTTACACATCATTTCATTGCTTATAAAATCTTTTTAGGTTTTTAATACCTTAAACATGTAAAAAAAATATAGCTATTGGGAAGAAACCAGACAGTAAACTTTAGTGCAATTGAATCTAATTGGGGGAAAAAATGCAATGCCTGAAAATCTAATAAAATTTTATTGAGAGCTTTACTTTCAATCATGATCCAATAGGAAACATTTGGGGGCAAATGGATCAAATTATCCATCTTGTCTACTGACATAAATTTTTTTTTTTAAAAAGTAGAAATAGTGCTCATCTCTGCATGCAGATTGTTTTTCCCATAATATTAAACATTTTGATTTCTTTTTACAACAGTTTTTAAACTTGTTATATTTAGTCAGTTAAGTAATATAAAACAGCTGTTAGGTTTTACTGAGCATGCTGGAGAATATGAGTAACTTTGTCACACTCGCTCCTTTCTATTTTTATGCAAATCCCAGGAGCGTACATTAGGTTTTTTGTTTCCATCTAAAAATTGGTCTGGTCATTCATATATTTTCTTGTAATTTTATTTATTTATTAACTTTTAAGTTATAGATGGAAATACTGAATGATTTTTTACATAATATAAATTTGAAGCCAGCTATGTTGTAGCTGGCTGTAGACAATGTAGTGTAGTATCAAATGTACAGCTGTACACACAGCTACAAACGTGTGCATAAGACTTCCCCTTCCTGTGATATATATATATATATTTTTTTTTTTAACTGTCCAAGATCATTTGGTCGTATGTTAAACACATGCTTTCGTGCTTTGTGTTTTTTGTCTCAGGGCCAGCTTTGGCCTGAAGAAGCCGTTGAAGATGAATATGGTGAAGAGGATCATGGGGCGGCCGCGGCAGGACGAGTGCAGCCCTCAGGACAACGCGCTGGGCCTCATGCACCTGCGCCGCCTCTTCTCCGAGCTGTGCCATCCGCCACGTCACATGACCCAGAAGGAACAGGAGGAGAAGCTCTACATGATGCTGCCTGTCTTTAACAGGGTGAGGGGGAAAATATGTCCTGCTGCACTGTAACGATGCTGGCCATAAAATGGCAGCTTTGTAATTTCAGTTTACATGGTATATAATAAGATTTGATAACGATTGCTCTATATCACATGGATTTGTATGCACTTCTTAAATTTGCCAGTAAATAAATTTGAGTTCAACTTTAAAATTAATTCATATTACGAGGAAGTTTTTCATCCTTTATTTAAAAAGTGAAAAATAGCTTCTTGGATAAAAGTTCAGTATAGATCCGACTTGACCGTGTTGCGTTTTTGTCTTAGAATGTCACAGCAGTGGTTTGAAACTGACTATGATCAACTATGATCTGTGATTAAAACTGACCATGAACAACTGCAACAAACATTTATTTATTTTAAATAGTTATTTATTAAACTACTACTGTAGCTGTGCCCGTGACTTAATTCGCGTGGATTTTTGGAATTGTATAGTTATTGCAAATCAACAGAAATACTTTAACTGACCACAAAAGTTTTATTTTTCAAAGCAATTGCAGACCCATAAGGGCGTTTAAAAAAAATACACAATGCCATCTGTTGAATTTTGGAATGAACCACAATTTTTACAAACTACCATGAAGTGCGTGGAATGAAGGTGTGAGATTGAGTTTATTGAGTAGATTTTCATTGCACACTTATTAGTGCATATTAAAAAATTTACAGCGCCATCTGTTGAATTTTGAGATGAACTAAAGATATTTAGATATTTTTCAAGGGTGTTTTCCATTTTAAGTTCAAAGTAGCATGTCTTCTCTTCCTGTGGGCCGATTGCGATGAAACAAAGCCTATATGTTACCTCAAGCACGGCCAAATAAACCTGCGAAAACTCCATAAAAATTTGTTCAGTAGTTTGTACGTGATGCATGCACAAACAAACAGACAAAAACAAAAAAATTCCAAAAACCTTCTTGATGTGTTCTATTAATCATCTCACATCCCCCCCAAATAATTTTTTCGCAAATATCTTAAATGTACATACACGCCAACTTTACAGTTTAATTATATGTATAGATGATCTAATTATGATCAACTGCAACCAACTGAAATGTAAATTTTCAAGTGCGGTTTTAATTAATTATGCAATTTAGTTTCCCCTTTGTTGGTTGATTAAATTATTTAAATCATTGGAGCAGTTTTTGACTCAAAATTGATTTATACTTTGTAAAAATATTAAATTTTTTTTTTTTTTTTTTTTTTTGCAAATCATCTCCATTTTCCCCAAACAAGAAAGTACAGTATCCCACTTACTGCCACCACAACCGCCACCTAACTGGAGTGGAGTGTGTGAGTGGAGTGGAAGTTCGTCGGGGAAAAGAAGCTGTGAGATGTTTTAAAGAACGCAGGTTACACAGTTCCAAAAAAATTTTTTTTTTATACACAATAGTTTTTATTAGATACTTTTTAATCAGACTAAACGTTAGTGCTCAAATCAAATAAAAAAATCGCAATGCCCCAAAATCTAATCTAATCTAATCTAATCTAATCAAAACCACTTTGTTGATAGAATTTAACATCTAAAATCAGCTGTATTGTAAATCAGATTAAAAGTGTATCTGTTCTTTTATAATAATTGTCTTTAGCCAAAGTGTATGTATTTTACTAAGCGTAAACATTGTTTTAATTTTGTAAATGCATTGAAATAATTTTCACTGAATCATATTTTTTAAATTATTGTTTCTACACATGGGTAATCCATTTACTTTTATTAATGTTATACTAAGAGGAAATCTAAATTAATTTGACATGCACTTCCAAGTAATTAAAAATCAAACACCCAGATATGTTTTTAAGTAACTGATGCATAAAAGGGTTATTTTGCTAAATGGTGTGTTGATGCTGTGACTCGTCACTCTTTGTGTCACGGTTAAATAAGGTTGCATGATGAGAGACACAACTGATTTTTTTATTATAATTTTTTTTCCCAGAGCTTTAACTGAAACTCACCTGGAGTGTTTTTACAGCTGAAATGTTTTCAATGCATTTATTCACTATTTACATTAGTGCTTTATCCAAGGAGGTTAGTCATCATGATATCAAGAGTCTCGGCATGGTCGAGTGCGCTGTGTTATTACTCTTCAAGTTCTGATTATACAGAAACGCCGCTAATTGGCTGTCATCACTGATCATAATTTCACAACCAGAGCGGTCATAAGGATTTGAAGAGTGCTCATTGACGCATAATGAAGCAGACGTGATAATGGGAAAAGCAGTGACTGATTTTAATAATCGTGCTCGAAATGTGCTTCTGATCCTGAGAGCTTTAGCTCTTAACTCAGATTAAAACAGGCGATTAGTTACAGTTACATGAAAGTAGTCGTGGTGATGAACGCTGCATTGTTTTTGATTCCCTTAAAGTAATCTGCAATGATGGTTCTCAAAATGGCAAATGTGAATGTCTTAGAGTCTCTAAAGCTAATTTTTTTAATTAGTTTGTTACTGTAGTGAAAATCGCAACCCTTCATAATCTTTTTTTGTTTTGTTTTGTTTTGTTTAACTTTTATCTATTACTATCATTTGTTTGCAAGATAAATCTGTTTTAAGGTTTTTTTCCCTGATTGTAAACAGTTTGAGATTTGAGTTTACAATGATATATTTATAATAATTAATCGGCGTTGCTCTCTTTACATCAATCACAGTACCAGTTGTCCCTAACTTACGAATGAATTCCGTTTCAGTTAGCGCGTTTGTAAGTCTGATTTGTTCGTAAGTACAACATAGTGAGTCTTGTTCGCCTTTGACACAAATATACAATGTAAAGCATACCAATCTACGACTAAAGCTGGCAACTTTCCCCACACAAATCTCTCAGTGAAATGTCTCTGCGCCTTTAAATCGCGATGGGAATCCCGGACACCATTTTGTCTTAGAGCTGTTTTCCACTGTGAACTCACACTTTCACTTACACACAAGTTATTGTATATAATTGGAAATATTAGTATCTGGTGCACTGCAGTGTCTATTCTTTGAACAATACACGTGAGATAGTTCCATGATTGAACTGGAAGTAGAACCACGGTCCGTTCGTATATGCGGAAATTCTTAACGCAAATGTTTGTAAGTCGGGGACTACCTGTAATAAATTTTGTGAAAATCTTTGAGCTCATGTCTTCAAAGGCCAAATTCTTCCTTTTCTAAGAAAGAAGCTCCTGCTCAGCACCAATTTTACAGGTTTTATGTTTGATTTAACGATCAGTAATATTAAACAGTTTACAGAATTTTTTTTTTTGTAAAATGTAGTTTCACTAATAGTGTTTTGTTCACATTTATGTCTGTAAATATATATTTTTTGACAGGTGTTTGGGAACGCTCCGCCAAGCTCCATGCATGAAAAGTTTGCAGACCTGCTGCAATTCACCACTCAGGTGTCCAGACTAATGGTGACCGAGATCAGACGACGAGCATCTAATAAATCTACAGGTAACCGTAACTACTGTGGTTGTTTTGTATTAGTATTGATAAAAAGGAATCTTATTAGCGCTCTCGATTTAAAGGAATCATGTACAGGTTAAATTAAAATCAATAAATCAGAGTACAATAGCGTTTTCATCCGATCCTGTTTTTTAAACTAGTCAGCTGATATTTTTAGTTCTGCCGAGACTAGAACTGGTTTGTTGTTCTGCTTCCTTGCTCTTCCGCCCGCTCTCTTGTTTCTGCTTCTGATTTGGTATCTTCAAAGAAACCTACGAGACGAGTACATGTCGGATCGCATCTCTGAAGTCTCCGAAATGAATTATTGCCTATGACTTGTTCTGGCACCAGATGGAACGTCAAAGTTCTGATTATATCACCTCGGACCATATGCTTCCCAGTCCCTCAGAGGATGCTCAACAGCTGGACGTGGGACAAATAGACTTAGGGAGGAAAGTCCATAAACTCATCAGAGTTAGTTGGAAGTCTGCATGAATGGATTTTAAAATGTGATTTTCATTTGCGACATAATAATTAAAAGCAGTATTTTTTCTTTTCTTTTCTTTCAGTATATTTTTTTTGCAAGCAATCAAATAAGCAAAAGCACATTTTTCTTACCAGGCAGCCCATTTTACACTTGGTTTTAACAATCTGTCTGTAGTGTAACAATCCCCAAAGGATAGTATCATCCTCAGATGTGAGGCTCAAGTCATAATTTTTTGCACAGGTTGAATCTCATTTTGTTTTGCCTATGCTTACTCCTTTGGATATAATATACAGACATTTTATTCTTCACAGAGCTCAGAAAATATTTTTATAATTAAAACGACATTTTCAACTAGAGACAATTCCCAGAGAAATTATGAAGCAGAGACACATGGATGCATTGGAATCCGTGGGTTTCCATTAGGTTTTCTGAGCAATGCGTTAAGAGCAGCTTGTTCATAGCAGTACGATTTCTGAGAAATTGAGAGAAAGGTTTCCTCTATGACGATCTTAACCTATTAACCTTTTTCTAAAATAGTAGAGATTAACTAATTCTTCAACATGGAGTTTTGTTTTCTGAGCAGACCCAAACTGATCGAGCAAGAATCCCAAGTCAGTCGGAGGATTTCCACAAGGGTCCCAAACGAATCCTTCCGGCCATTTGCAAATCAGAAAAATTGGAATTTTGCTAAAGCCATTGTTCCAAATACTTATGAAAGTAATAGCGCCCCATTGCCCGGGGGAGGAGATGAAGTGGCCCAATCTCTCCATTGGTACGACCCACATTTTTGGCCAAAGTTTCTGTGCTCAAAAGGGTACACCCCTACTACCTGCAGTGTGTATATAAAGAAGTTAATTAAATGGAGTAAATGGATACCAACAACATTAATCGACTGCCTTTTTGCTGCTGAAGGTTACTTAAAAACAAGAGTGAAGCGCATGTCACATACCCTTCTTAAGTTTACTAGCAACAACTTGTATACTTAAGTACTCGCAGTATACCCTCAATTAGTGTTAATTTCATCAACGAAAATAATGACGCAAAACACTGGTTGACGACCTTTTTTTTTTTTTTTCTTTTCCTGTGACTAAGACGAGACGATGACGAGACGTCACGGATATCAGTAAACAGTGACTATGATGAAATCAGCATGCGATATCGTTGACGAAAAAGATAAAAGACTCATAAAAATAAATAAAGACTAATAAAACATCTGTCATTATTTTCATCAACATTTTCGCCACAATCCGCTGTGATACAGTGTTCATTCGTTATTGCACGAGCAGCAGTATTTCCTGGGTCACGGCATGTGGCATAACAGGAGTAGTTTGCGCATGCAGTGACAAGATGTTACAAGCTCAGTCATCTTTAACTCTTCGTCATCACAGCAGTATTACTCGGGCGCAAGAGAAGAGATGATATTTGGGCCCATTTTCTTCATAATGAAATCGGAGGAAAAAAGCCAATGCGTAGTAATATTGGAGGGGAAACAGTGTGGGCACACAATCGCTGGGAAAAATATCACAAACCTGAAGAGACACATCAAGGCATACCATAAAAATCTTAAGGTAGTTTTACTGCCTCATTGTGGTATTTTATTTTATTTCATAACTATCCTTACAACCGTCCAAGTGTGTAAATTATTACTTTAAAAAAAAAAGTTTTAAGTTTCAAAACAAAAAAAGATATTGGACATGCATCAGTTGTTGTGATGGTTAAAAATAAATATAATTAGCTGAAAACATCAGATGAAAAGATACATTTTAAATTTTGAAATAATTATCTTGTAAAAAAAAAAAAAAAAAAAGGGAAAAAAGGGTTTTGGCTAGACTAGATTAATTAATAGTACTATTGCTAAAATGTTCTGCTTTCATTAACTAAAACTAGACTAAAATACCCAGACTTTTAGTCGACTAATACTTGCCTAAACAAAAATAGGATAAGATTGACTAAATATAATAAAAAGAAAATAATATGGACATATATCCCGGGACTAAGATTTAGACTAAAATTTACAATACCTGACGAAATTAACACTACTGTCAATATGCAGTGCACTCTTTATAGTAAATTATTCTTACAATTTATGCCTAAAATTGTTTCATAAGAATACAAGCTCATTTCGGGGCAGGTTATTTTGTTTTATTTGTTTATCCTGTTTAATGTTATTATCTATGATAAATTAAATGAGTAGTACTGGTAAAACAGACTAGTCTTACTTAACTCACTGATGCAAGCAGAAAAACAATGAAACATAGTCGCCTGGATAGGTTGTATTAAAGTCAAATGTACACAGTTTGGAAAAAAACAGAACACTGTGAAATGATGGAATAGAGTTGGTCTGGTTATACTGTATGGGGAAAAAAGAAATCTGTTTGTAAAAATTGTAAAATGTCAGGGCATCTGTGACCTAAAAGACAGGAAAGACCAAGTCCATATGTCACACATGTTAATGATTCAAATAGAGCAAAATGAGAAACAGACTATCAAGCAGAAAAATGTGACCTGAAACAAGCTGTTATATCTCAAGATTTTTCAGCATATTTGTGAACAGAACTCTGTTTAAGGATTCACCTGTTTTATGCAGTATTTACTTTTTAAATGTGTGTGTGTGTGTGAATTAGTAGTTCTTTATTATAATATTTTAAAATCAGATATTTATATGAAACCCCAGTTCCAGATAAACCTTTTCAACAGTCTTGTAGGGGACCTAGAATCAGATGAGTAGACACTCACAATATGAAACTGAAATAATTACTTACATGAACTGTTATTTTTAGTTGCATAATAAACAAGCAGTAATTATTTTTGTTCTTGACCTAATTTACATATATTGCTCATTTTGTGTGTGGTTAGAGAATAAGCCCCATCAGAAGCACTGACGCGTGTCATAGTCTCTAATTGACTCACTATATAACCACAGATGAGCCTGAACACAACCTGGTGTGTGAAAATGAATTCAGCCTACGCGAATGTGTGTATGTGTGTGTTTGTCTGTTTTCCAATACAGAGGCAGCCAGCAGGGCCATTGTGCAGTTTCTTGAGGTGAATCAGAGCGAAGAGGCGAGTCGTGGTTGGATGCTCCTGAACACCATCAACCTGTTGGCCTCCTCTGGCCAGGTATGAATTCCTCCCCTCTGTAGTCCAGTTACACTCAATCGTTAATTGATTAATCACAGTTAATAATTTGAACAGATTGAAAATGTACTAAACAATAATGTTTTGCATAATATTTCTCCGTAGCTCATATCTATTAACATGTACACTACTAGAAGGCGCATTTGCCGTTCTTTTTTTTTAAAATTGCAATTCTAATTAGAATTAGAACTAATTATTTTGTCTTATCTAAGTAATTAGTTAGGAATGTGTTATAAGAATTGGTTTAAAAAAATGTTTGTCTTGTCACCATTAATAATAAATACTTAATCGGTTATTTATTGTTAACGTGGTTACGAAAAATGTGTTCACCCCGAGGTTACACAATGCTAAAGCAGCCATCCAGCATTTAAGTTCAGTAGTTCAGTATCTCATTTCCTGTTGTCTATACAGAGTTCCTTTATTTCTCCATACTGTTCATGTTGTTCACACTTTAGCCACAAATTTCCAAACTTTGGTTCATGACCATTGAAAATGAGTTCATGCTTACAAAGCACCTTTTTTTTTTTTTCTTTTTTTTTTTTTTGATGTGTCAGAAATCCATCCACTCATCCAGCAGCTCTGTCAGCGGTTGTGATCTTGGGACGTGAAGTCAATCAAGTTCCTTTTTGCAAACAGCCAGTGCAAGATTCTGGAGAAAAAAAGAAAGTCTGTGTATCTGTTTGTTTATAACATTCGAGTTGATGTTGATAGAAGTTGTCAATCAAAACTTTGCCCAAAGGTCATTCTTGTTTCCCCCCCGCCCCCAACAGATAAGTCAATCAATACGTGCATATGGAAAGACTGACATTTTACGCCAGTGCTTTGAAATAGCCAATATTACCTGACATCTAGTTGAGATAGAAACTCAAGTTTGAGTTTCAACATCAATTTTCTGGAATTTTTTTATTTTTTAATTTTTTAAAATTTTTTGCTATTTTGAGTATATTTTTTACTTTTATACTTTTATACTTTATTTGTATACTCAACCTCCGTTAAGAAAATGTCACTCAGCACACTCCCTCTCGAGTTTTGCATTCATTTCCCTTCATTTCCATGGCGTCTTTCTGCAATAGCAGGTAACGTGGCGACTCTTATTCTCCTCTAGTGTTTCCATTGACCAGTGGTCAGGTATAACTTCTCTGTCATCTGCATGAACTTGACCTTTAAGCAGCGGGTCTGTTCTGTGTCATTAGCATTCAGGTGCAGTCCACACCAAGTGCGAGCTATTCCTGGCCTTGCCCGTCTGCCGCTACAATGCCTCCCCCACTGAGATAAACCCAACTGTCATTATGATTCACACATGGGCCTTTAAACCATAGCCTTAGATTTCTTCCTCTCCTTGAGGGGAACAAAAAAAAAATCTGAAGTGGAAGGTGTTTGCAATGTCAGAGAGCACCTCAGATGGAAATAAATTTTTTTTTCCTTATTTGTATAGTATAATATCCATTATGTTATAGAGCTTATGCTTTTGGTTCTTCATTTTATCTCCTGCAGTCTTAACATAGGCACATCATCTTGAGAGTGTTCGTGTATTGAATTTGCTGATGTATTGACTCAGAGGTCATCGAACCCTGAGGTCTGAGCTGTGTGCACGTTTCTGAGTGAATCATCCGCCTGACTTAACAGTTCGCCATCCCTGACACCATTTTTTATTTTTATTATTATTTTATGGAGGATTTCTTTTTCTTTTGCCTTCATTACTTTTTCACACCACCATTCTGATCTAGCTGTATTTAAGAGTCACAGTCGGTGACTAACACCGCTGTTCTCGCTGAGCTCGCCTTTGTTTCGTTAAAACCCACCTGAGCCTGAGGCTGATATCATCCGTCTTATCCCAAATATGGACGCCACGGTCTCTCGCAGCACATTAAACCGTTAGAATCGGCAAACCCCAGCGGGTGTTAGCGGCAAGATTGATAGCCAGCACGGCGCATACACAGGTTCATATCAGGGTTGGAGGTGTCTTTTGTGTGGAATGAATATTTTGAGGATATATTTTCACTGAGAATAATTGCTGCCTTCCTTGGATAAATTATAGAAAAACCATCAAGAGTACTCGATTGATTTTTCCGTGATCAAGAACGATGCCCTGGTTTAGACCTTATGACAGGCAGAAAACCGTTCATGGTTCACTGAACTGGAAAAGAAAAAAAAAAGAAGAAGAATCTACATTTTCCACTATTACACTAGCTAAGCATCCGCTGAATAAGAGTTCTACATACTGTATGCAGTGCGTTTGGAGCAGATGCATACGGTGGAAAGGCCATGAACCTTTCACAAATACAGCACTAACTCTCAGATGTTCTGTTTTATTTCATACTATTTTCACATCCCTAGTCTGATAGTTACTGTACTTTACTGTACTGAGTGGACATTACTGGTTAAAATGACACCGAGATGTGAACTTAGAAAAGGTTAGATTGGTTTAAATCTCAGTCTCTCATGGAATCAGTGACGTGCTGATAATGTGGTGGCAATCATGATTGATTCTTGATTGACCTTAGAGCAGCTGAGAAGAGCATTTCGGGTCTTAATAGCTCATTTCGAGTCTTAATAGCTCATTATGTTTAGCTCTCCTGAGACCCTGTGA
>JAQMYL010000014.1:16336282-16356056 GCA_030014365.1 Clarias pachynema | reverse complement strand
GAAGAGCATTTCGGGTCTTAATAGCTCATTTCGAGTCTTAATAGCTCATTATGTTTAGCTCTCCTGAGACCCTGTGACTGTAGTCAAGCCAGACAAAGGAGATTCTTAAGTGTCAGCGTAAATAGGTTTATTATTTACCTTGATATTAACCAGATAAACATCTCAGGTCGATAATTATATAATAGTTAAACTAAAATCTCGGCTGTGGTGTAAAGCTGAAATCAGGCTAAATCAGCAAATCTGTTTTTTTGCAGAAAACTGTGGACTGCATGACCACCATGTCGGTTCCCTCCACTCTGGTGAAATGTCTGTACCTGTTCTTCGACCTGCCCCACATGCCTGAGGTTCCCGGCGCCACCCAGACCGAACTGCCCCTGGGAGACCGCCGAGCTCTGCTGCAGAAGGTCTTCGTACAAGTGAGTTAATTTCCGTGTCAGGCCAGTTCTACTTTTTCTAATAGTGAAATCTTGTGTTAACAGAGATGATTACAGTGTGCTCCGTTTAAACAAGATTCAGTTAAAGGGGAACCGTGATGTGAAGCAACATGCATGGACCTCGTATGTCAGGACTTTGTTCTCGTTTAAGAGAACTTGTCTCTTTGGTAGAGTTGTCAGGAAGAACAACATTTTAGACACAGAAACGAATAATTGAATATTTATCAATCTTCAATAAATGCTTTATCCTTGTCAAGGTTGTTGTCCATCTGCAGTCCTCTGCAGTTACTCTGGACATTTTTATTATCAAAAGAAATAACATCATGCCAAATGTTTAAAATGGAACTGAACCAGTTTTTGACCCAGATGAGAAAATAATATTTGGATTTCTGCTATAGATGGGAATCAAAAGTCCCCACCCAATACAGTATTATCACGATACCCAGCTGCCGATTCGGTTAATATTGCGATTCTAGTATCAAGTATCATGATTTTATAAATACCCCGAATCAATATAAATGTAATTTTTTAAAACAAATTTTAGTTGAGTTGTAACTCAGTTTTATACCTTAGCTTTATTTAGTAGCTTCACAACTGAATTGAACATGAGTAATTAAATGTAGCCCATTCCTTATAAACATTAGTTTTCTCACTTTTAAAAGTGGCTCAGAGGGCTAAGGCAAGAAAGAAGATCCCCAGCTCCACCAGGTTGCCACTGTTGGGCCCTTGAGCAAGGCCCTTAACGAGACCCTTAACCCTACCTGCTCCAGGGGTGGTGTATCATGGCTGACCCTGCGCTATGACCCCAGTTATGCTGGAATATGCAGAGAAAGAATTTCACAGTGCTGTAATGTACAGTATATGTGACAAATAAAGGCTTAACTTAACTAAGTGCAGCTTTTAAACAATACAAACTAACTTCAAATACAAGATTTTAACATCTAACTTAAAAATTTATTTAAACAAAAAGCTAAATTTTTACTAAGCATAAATAAGCATTTTTTTTTATCTCTATCATTTGCCGTAATTATTATTTCTAAAGAAATTTACCAAATAATTGACACGTGATGTCAATGTCTGAATAGTTCAGAGTGTACCACACATAAGATAATAAAGAAACAGCAAAGTGTAACCTGTAGCTTCTAACGCAGGCACGTGTGGCTTCTAACACCTGTGTTTTGAAGTGGTGTTTTGAGACTGGTGTAAGCTTGTGTACTGAGTGGATTTGAGACTAATTTGCTGGTAAAGGCTTTTAAAAGTCACACAATTTTTGACAGCTTAGCACCATGAAAACGTATTTCTGTTGCACCATTTGGAAGATATCGTCTCTTGTGTGCCAAGCTGTTGCACCACTCAGAAGCTCATGCACCGGCACAGAAGGCCATTGGTCATAGCAGATCAAACTGAAAAACAGCCCATTCCAGTCACTGGCTGATCGACTGATATTTCTATTATAAATGTAATAAATCATTTAAAAATCGATTTTGGAGTCAGTGTGGTGATACATGGACCAGCACACAAAAGAATCTCGATTCATAACTGAATCTTTTTTATTTTATTTTTCTCCCTCCCAACTTTATTTTCTGCTTTATCAGCAGAAGCAAATAAAGTACAACTAGTGAAAAAGGCAGGTTGCTGAAAGGAAAGGTCATAACTGGCCGATTTGTACAGCTTAGCGATGCTTACTTTGAGAGTACATCTATTTAGTTGCTACAGTATATGTTCAGGCTATTTCAGTAGAATTACCTTTTGTGGATTATTTTTTAGAATTTTTGAATTCTGCCTAGGGGAATTTACATTATACTGTATATAAATGTATATCATTAAAAAAACACATTTTATTTACTGACATCCTTATTAATGATAAATACTCAACCATACCATGATATCATCACAGGGAAACAATACTTGAGTGTGTGTTTTTTTAAAACCGCTTACTCTACTCGTTACTTCACAGCAAACCTGTAATTTGGTTTTTGGTTGAGTGAATTGCTCTAAAATTATTACATCATCAACGCTGTGGTTATACGTGTGCTTTTATTCTGGACCAGATATGTTGAAACAAGAGGCCTGCGTTAGGCAACAACATTTACACAGTCAGTCTACTACAAGATATTGAAGCAGATATTTCTGTGTTGAAATCTTTCATTGGCCAACATATGCCTTATGCCAGATGTTTGCAGACATTTATCAATGAATATGATTGTCTTGGCTATATTGAGATTTCCATAGTTTTAAACTGGTCTTTTTAGGAGGCAGAAAGATTGTATAACATTCTTTAATGAAAGAAAATCACAAGGATTCGGTGCACATTTTGCCATCTTGTGTTTTCTCTCTAAAATTATGCATACACCTATTTAGATTATCAATTCTATGTTACTGAGAGTCCCAAAAGGAATCTCAAGATTCTGACAGTGATCATGTTTGACTACAGCTCTTAGTGTGTCTTCTTAAAAAAAAAAAAACAATTAATGAAATCAAGAAGTCCAGTATTGCAGTGACATTCATGTTCACGATGAGTGTATGTAAACCACAGCTATAAACCTGTGAGACAATTTTGAGCACGAGTTTTTTTTTGTTGTTCCGCTCTTTTCAGATCTTGGTGAAGCTGTGTGGTTTTGTATCTCCGGCTGAAGAACTAGCACAAAAGGATGACCTGCAGCTGCTCTTCAGCGCTATCACGTCCTGGTGTCCTCCTCACAACCTGCCGTGGAGGAAGAGCGCCGGCGAAGTGCTCATGACAATCTCCAGACACGGCCTCAGCGTCAACGTCGTCAAATACATCCATGGTAATTTCAGCCTTTCACATTTCAAGTAACCAGGAAATAAATTCCCAACACGGTCTACGAACTGAATTTCCATTTAAGCAATTACATCAATGCATTTCTCGTCATGTTTTTTTTTGACGGCTTTTGCATCATAATCTGTATATCATTAAATCCGACTACAGTAATTACCTACTACATTCTGAGGCTCGAAGCTTACGAAGTACTTTGTCTTTGGAATCACAGCTCAGTGTTCATGGCTGACTGAGTCCTATTTATTTATCCCTGCTTTAATCTTTAATTGCTTTTCTCGCTGCGTGCTCTCTAGCAGCACTTACTCGTGCATTTGTGTCGCTGACGACAGTAGCATTTCAACCTCAGTAATGATTCTCTTCTCCTTCTGTTTTAGTTCCTGATTGTTTTATGTGTCACTGAAAAACACAGACATTTATTAAAAAAACAACAACTCTCATTGTTTGTTTCAGAGAAAGAGTGTTTGTCGACATGCATCCAGAACATGCAGCAGTCAGACGATCTCTCGCCACTGGAGATCGTCGAGATGTTTGCCGGGTTGTCTTGCTTCCTGAAAGATTCCAGCGACGTCTCTCAGACCCTGTTGGACGATTTCCGCATGTGTCTGGGCTACACTTTCCTGACAGAACTCATGCTCAGGTATTGTGTATCCCACAATACCAAGCTAATAGCTGTCCAACCACAATAATGAATTTGCATCAGGAAATTGCAGTCTTATCAGCACATGTTCATGAGTGTTATTTTTTTTTCCTTCTATAAATCCAGATTGGAGCAGGCCAAAGAGGATGAATCCAAAGATGCTCTAAAGGACCTGGTGAACTTGGTGACTGCTTTGACCACGTACGGTGTGAGCGAACTGAAACCAGCTGGCCTGACCACCGGGGCACCCTTCCTGCTGCCTGGCTTTGTGGTCCCACAGCCTTCTGGGAAAGGTCAGATCAACAGAACGTAGCATGATTTAAACGTTTGACCCGCCGCGGTAAAAACACAAACGCAAGCAGAGTTACAGGTTATAGGAATTATACAAGGTGTTCTGGGTTACTGAACGCAAGGTTGGGGGTTCAAGCCCCAGCACTGCCAAGTTGGGCCCTTGAGCAAGACCCTTACCCCTATCTGATCCAGGGGTGCTTTATCCTGGCTGACCTTGCACTCTGACCCCAGCTTCAGAGTACAAATAATTAAATATTAATCTTAGATTACAAGATCTAGTGTGCCATTTTTTTTTACATCTTACATCGCTTTGTGTGTTTTGAACCACAAAAAAAAATGGAAGCATCTTTTTGTGCTCGAAATATTGTAAGGTTCACTGCACGTAAGGAACTTCTTCAGCATTCTATCTAAACATAATATAATATACTGAGAGGATTTTTTTTTTTTATTGCTGCTGTTGTTTTTTAATCATGACACTGGCTTCTGGTCCTGGCAATTCTGCAAGTAGTTGCAGAATGTTCTGCTAAAGTATGAAAAAAAAAAAAAACTCAAAATGCCTTGTAAACACCGAAAGCAAGCATTTGGAGTCGTCGCCTCGTGGATTAATGTTTTAGGACGAGACTCGTTAAAGTCACTCGAGGCCAAGAATGAAAACCTCATTAAAAACAGATCCTCGGGATCGCGACGTGAATTCCACCAGCACAAAAACCGGCCATGGGACAAAATTATCCCCTCATTATTAGATTCTCCTTCTTTTTTTTTTTCTTTTTTTTTTTGTGTGTTTCTTTGCATTCTGAAGAGGAATTAAAACATTAGCCTTAACGGCTGTAAATGGCACTAACAGGAAAGCATCAGACACCTACCGTGTAATCTGGTTAAGCTAATTGTTCGGCCTGTCCTACGCCTCGCCGTGATGTGTTAAGTAGTGTAATTAACATACAGCGGCTCCGGATAGCATTGTTTACTCGCCCTGTCACATCATGGTCTGCTTTTCTAGGAGCTATTTATTTATTTATTTATTTATTTTTTGCCTCAGGTGTCAAATTAATTTGCATGGAGGAGGCAGATTTTGATAATTAAAATGCAAGAAAGAGTTGAAAAGATGATGCATTCTGAATCATGAGCTGTCAGAGTAGGCAGAGGCACAGTAATAATAATAGTAATAATAATAAGCTTTTATAATGCTCTGCAATAATTACTGCTGAGGTATGTTGTAGGTCTGGAAAGACCATTTCATTTAACACTCTTTGGGATTCAACTCCAGGACCCAGGAGGTTAACGTAGCTGATATTCTGAAGCAGAACAAGTGGAAATACAAAG
Source organism: Clarias pachynema (assembly GCA_030014365.1). Lineage (NCBI taxonomy): Eukaryota > Metazoa > Chordata > Actinopteri > Siluriformes > Clariidae > Clarias > Clarias pachynema. Next base: position 16,350,574 of record JAQMYL010000014.1, on the reverse strand, counting down.
AAAAACTTGAGAGACTTACAGGACTGTCCACCACCTCCATGGCCAGTCACGGTTAGCTAGCTCCACCAGAGCGGAAGTATATGTGTTGGCGGTGCGAAACAACTGGTCAAATAAAGAAACAAATCATAATCTGTTGATAATAAACTGTGTTTGTGGAACTGTTGTATAAAAGCAATATCACACTCGAGGTCATGCTGTTGTGCTGGATATCAGCCCAGCCGTGCTACATTGGTTAATTATTATGTTGTTATTTCATTATTTTTAGTATTTGTATGAATAAATTTTTTTGACCACACAGCATTTAAATGAGGTATGAAACGACTGCACATAAAAACAAGAGTTTGATTATCGCTACATAATTAATCGTATTAAAATTTATTTAATCGTAAAAAAGGCTACAATTTATTATAGGATACAGTTAGATATATACTGTAGATACTTTATTGATCCCGAAGGAAATTCCAGAGTTTTTCAATAATTTATGGGTTTATTTAATAACCCTTAATGAGCTCATTTGTGCACATAGTAAATTCATAGTAACCTGAATTTTCTCCGATTTCTTCCCTCAGGTCATACCGTCAGAAACATTCAAGCCTTCTCCGTACTCCAGAACGCCTTCCTGAAGGCCAAGACCGGCCGGCACGCCCGGATGGTCCTGGACGCCGTGGCAAACATTTACTCCGCAGATCACGCCAACTACTTTATCTTGGAGGCTCAGCACACGCTCTCGCAGTTCGCCGAGCGAGTGCCGCGCCTGCCCGAGGTCCAAGTCAAATACTTCGAGCTGCTCGAGTTTGTAGTGTTCGCGCTTAACTACGTCCCCTGCAAGGAGCTGTTTAGCGTCAGCGTCCTGCTGAAATCCAGTACGTCTTACGCGTGCAGCATCACAGCCACACGTACGCTGCTGAAGCTCGGCCGGCATCACGTGGTGTTCAGCGACGTCTTCCGCGAAGTCGGTCTGCTCGAGGTGCTCGTCAACCTGCTGCACAAGTATGCAGCTCTGTTGAAAGAGCCAGCACAGGGCCATGGAGAACAGGGTGAGGTTCATTTGGACAATAATAAGCCATAAGTGCGCATACATTCAAAGCCTGGTGTTGCCCGCAAGGCAAAGTGCCAATCAGATGAAAACACTTCCTACAGTTAAACCTACAGTTAAACCAAGCATAATTCCTCCTGGAAGCACGCCTGTAATCCAGAGCACTCGTATATCAAAGCAAATTTCCCCAGAAGAAATAATGGAAACTCAGATGATTCGTTCCACAACCCAAAAATATTCATATAAAAATAATTAAAAGTAACCTGATTAACCTGCACAGATTTATCCCTAATTTATTAAAATTTTTTGCACGTCTTGCAAAACACCAAGTTACTGGCAATCCAAGGCTTTACTGTATGTTGGATTCTTATTTATGGAGAAATTGTAAAGTTAAGAAACATTACTTGTTGCGGTGGAGTTTATTTTTCATCCAGTCCAATGTAAACAGAAATTTAATGACTATAAACACATCCAGGCTGTATTCCTTCCTTACATGTAATGTTCTTAGGATAAGCACAGGATAAGCGATAACCAAGATAAAATGTTTGAACCACTGTTCCAGATCTAGAAACACAATTCATATGGCTAAATTATATGTATTCACGCACTGTTTTTAGGTGATTCCAAGAACAATGTGGCAGAGGAACAGAAACAGCTGGCGTGGCTGGTCATGGAGACTCTCACAGTCCTCCTTCAAGGCTCTAACACCAATGCAGGTACGTGTGTTTTTACTAAAAGTGCATCCTTTTACTTAAACTGTAATTTTTGATTTACAACCTGCCTTCTAGTGTAACAGTAAATTTTTTTCAGGCAAACTTTCTGCAATCAGAGTTACCGGGTTTCAATTTCTAATCCCTCCGATTGCTTTGTAAGCAGAGTCTCAGTCATGGTGTTACCAAGTAAAACAAGGATCTTTTTTTATTTATTTATTTATTTTATATTCCCCTGCTGTCAAACTGAGGTCGAAATCAGGAGCTACTGTCTCTTCTCTGTTCCCCCTGTCTCTCTCGGGCTGTCTCACTGCTGTTCAGGGGAAGTGAAAGAGAAACCTGAGTGATGGGTGGAGGGTTGGGTGGGTTTGCGATTCCCCTCACTGACTTTCCTACAGTCACTTCTACTTATCTGACTCGGTGTCTGGGAAAACAAAAGATCCTTTTTTAGGACTGCATCTCTATCTGTCTCAGCAGATATTTCCTCTTTGTCATTGTTTTTTTTTTTTTTTTTACCCCCTCAGCTTTTCTTATGCGCCAGTTCTTCCTTTTCCTCTATTCCGTTTCCTTTTCCTCCATCGCTCCTCCACTGTGTGGATGTTGTTATCTTTGGCAGTTTTATTTCCTTTGCAGTTTTATTTGTAATTTTCCTGGTCTCTTTTTTAAAAAATCTTACTTTATACTTCAATGCTCGAGTCTGATTGTTCATATAATATTATGCTCATTCTAATTAGGGTTGGGTACTGAAACTGTTATATAACCGATATGTACTAGAACTGAATCAGAGCACTGATTCAGGTGTCACTGCACATGAAAAATTATTTCCTGTCTGAGAAAATGCACTTAAACACGAGTCGGAAATCTCTAGAAATATACTGTACATCCAACCAAACTTTTGTAGTAACGCGAGTGTCCATCTTGTTTCCACTTTCCAACTTAAAAGCACTACTCTGGGAATGAGACCATTCACGTGCACGCAGTAATTACATTTACTCTAACTGCTGCTAGTAGCGTTAGCTTGCTAAGGTAAACATAAAATGCCTAAAGCTTAAAAATGCCTAAAACGCTATGGCTGTATTTCACAACAAAGAATTCCGACACTGTGACATGCAACAAATGTTTTACAACTATTGTGAAGGGTGAAGGGGAAACACGTCAAACCTAATGAAACATTTGAGGACACACGGGATGAAGTTAAAAGCAGTGCCCGACCCCGGTCAGACCAACCCTAAGCAAAGTCAAGAGAGGTGTTCTGTGTTGCCAGATAAGGAAAATATGGTCATATATCTGCAAAAGAATTGCTGAAATATGAAGCTGGTTTGTACCAGGAATGCCAACTGCTTTACTGTTATTGGTGTTAAATTAGTGTAGTTCATAGGTAGCATGTAAATGAGTTGCTTTTTGAATCTACTCATATTTATGTATTCTTTAAATAGATTGTTTACAAGATGTGTACAATATATTCATTTATATTTGTTCGCATGGAATTTTATTGCACACCATAAGCGCATATTAAAAAAAATGTAATGTTGATTTTTTTTTTTTCCATATAAGGGTATGTTTTTTTTTAAAATTTTATTTTAAGTAGCGTATCTTCTCTTCCCGTGGGCCGATCTGTGAACCCCATTTAAATTTGTTCAGTAGTTTTTATGTGATATATGCACAAACAAACAAACAAAAATTTTGATGTGTTCCATTACTTATCTTGTGTTGTATTTCTTGTGCAGACTTGCCAACTTTACAGTTTTATTGTACTGTATGTATAGATTTTTAACCAAAAACTGTTCTTTAATGTTATCCATCATTTTTTATGGCTATTTTTAGTTTTAAGTATTGGTTCAGGCACGGTTTAGGCACTGGTACCATTTTAAACATATCAATTTGGCACCGCAATCGTTAAACCCAAACGATACCCAAATTCTAATAAATCTTTTACACTACAGTGACTTTTACTCCTGGATACTGGTTTTTCTTTATAGAAATGTATTTAAATGAATAAATTCCCTCCACCCTTCCTGCACATGTTTCTCAAAGCGTGCCAGCTTGCAGATTTTATTGTCCATATGCAGTTTCTGTTGTTATTTTTTACTTTTTTCTTTTGCAAGTTGCTCCTTTGGGTTTTTGCAGATATGGTTATTATATTGCTTTCTCTTGTTGCCATTCCAAGTAGGTACTTTAAAGAGATTCAGGATTCTAGTGTTTTAGGATGTTAAAGTAAAGTATTTAGACTGTTTTGCATTTTTTCGCAACTAGTTTTGCATTTACATTGGGGATGATAACATCTCTGTCCTGTTATCCCTTTTGTCTGTGCCACAATCCACTGCAGGATGATAGCACTCTTCATAGTGGTGTAGTTGTTAGTGCTTCTTCCGGTCTTGTCTTCAGATCACTGTAGCAAAGCTACAACATCCGGCCTTAAAACTGTGAAATGTTACAAACGATCGTATCAAAGTTCAAATATTTTGTAAATAGACAAATTTAACTTTTTTGCAGTATATAACTTTTTAGTAGTATATAGGTGTAGTAGTGTAGGCTTTTTTTTTCTTTCGTATAAAAATACCACAATATTGAACACAGATCTCACCCGGCAACCCAAAGGATCCACTAACAATGTCCTGGTGTGAGACACTAGCGCACACCCCCAGAGGTTTGGTGGGGTCACGTCCCAAGGGGACAGAGCTGCCCAGGTGGCACAAGAATTACTGGTTATAATATTTTTCATTGTAATGTGATGCCATCATTTTACATTTTTATCACATGCTTATGAAGTAATAAGGAATAAGACAATTAATCCAGTTGAGCTGCATTTCTATAAATGACGATTTTCTGTTGCAGGTTTGTTCCGGGAGTTCGGCGGCGCCCGCTGCGTGCACAACATAGTAAAATACCGGCAGTGCCGCGAGCACGCGTTGATGATCATTCAGCAGCTGGTGCTCTCACCCTCCGGAGATGACGACATGGGGACACTGCTGGGTCTCATGCACTCTGCACCCTCCTCTGAGCTGCAGCTCAAAACCGACATACTGCGGGTCAGAACGCATACACACGCACACGCGATAAATGTGGCATTGACGTACAACGGTGTAATCTTGAAACAGTGACGTCTTAAAGCTTTAAAGGAAATAAATTGCCCTTTGTTGGATTGTGAGGTTTTTCAAGTTGCTGTAAACATGAAAAGAAATTGAATGACGTTCGACCTACCACAGAGTATTAGAGGAGCACACAGCTACAGTAATAAAAAATAATCATGCCCGCTAACCACGGACAAATATAAACACAAAGTTTTTTTTGTTTTTTTTTCATGGTTGAAGCGCTATGTTGGTAATCAGAGTTTGTCAATTAAGACCAATAAAACAAGCCAAAGTATCCACTTGAAGTAAAGTCACTGAGAGTGACTGAAAGCTTCTTCTTTATAGCTTTTTGAAAGCAGGGCTTGGCTTTGAACTTAAAGTTGCAAAATTTCATATTTTCCCCAAACAGTGTTTAAAATATCTAGTAGTTCTGAAATTAAAGCTGAAAAATAAGTTGCATTATTATAATAAGTAGCATTACGTATTTAATATTATATATTTTTTCTATGTACTAAATGTGTTTGTGTGTTTAATTAAAATGTTATATGAGCCGCATGTATAATATACTGCAAACGCATTTAGAAAATTAGTTCCTAAAAATTTTATTGGATATTTAATGATTAATATACTTTTCCATGAGGGTACCAGTCCTTCGGAAATCCTCTAAAGTGTAAGGTTCTAGATAGTACCAAAGGAGGTAGATGTGAATTGGTTTTCTGATTTAAGAAAAAGGTTTGACTCACTTTACATACGTATCACAGCAAAAAGAATTGAATGAATCAATTACAAATCATCTCAAGTTTGGCAGATTTTAAGGTAATGGATGAATTGAGCTAGTGAAGTGTTTACTTTTAATGGAAGAACCACAAAAAACTGGACAATAATAATAAAATTATAAATAAAAAATAAAATATAATAATAAAAATTATATAAATGTTTAAATGTTTGTTTTTGTTTGTTTTTTTTGTTTCCGCAGGCGCTGCTGGCTGTGCTGCGAGAAAGCCACCGTTCTCGCACCGTCTTCAGGCGTGTTGGAGGCTTCGTCTACGTGACATCACTGCTGGTGGCCATGGAGCGCCTGCTGGGCGCTGGAACACGGGTCGAGTCGGACTCGAGCGGGCCGCTAGAGCTGCTGTGCGCCGTCTTCCGCACCCTGACGGCCGCCATGCGCTACGAGCCAGCCAACGCGCACTTCTTCCGCACCGAGGTGCAATACGAGAAGCTGGCCGATGCCGTGCGCCTGCTTGGCTGTTTCTCCGACGCTAAAAAACTCGCCCCGGTGCCTACCGTGCCCTGCAACGCCATGTCCTCTAACGCCCAAGTCTTTCAGAAGCTCCTGGAGGACGAGGCAGTGTCTGAGGAGAGCGTGTGTCCACAGCTGGCTCACTGCGCCAAGCTCTTTGTCTACCTCTACAAAATGGCCACTGACTCCTTCGACAGGTAAGGATGTGTCCGTGTCTGTTTGTCAAGAATGGATTCATAAAGCATTTGAGTTTGGGGATTAAAAAACAATGTCTCTAGTATTGAGACACTACTCAGTCCTGTCTTTTTAAACTTAATGGAAGGTCCATTTGCTTTTGTAGTGCAGCTGTGCATTAGCCTGGATCATTTTCTTATCCAGAGTTTGTGTGTGAGTGAGTGTGTGTATTTTCTTGCGTGACAATATGTATAAATAATCTTAAATTCTCTTCTCAGCTTCAAACTAACTGCTTCCATCTTTTTTTATTCTTCTCTTTCTTCTCTTGCTGATGTAACCCATGACATCACCTGGCTGTACATGCGGCGTGTGTGTTGCTTCACCTGGCTGATTGTGGGGATTCTGACGCCTGTATGTTTGGATTGGATTTGCAATTTTTTGTATGCTTGCTTGTATGTGTGTGCGCGTGTAGTCGTGCTGAGCAGGTGCCTCCCTGCCTGACTCACGAGACCTCGCTCCCCTCTCCTTGGGGCACGCCAGCACTCACCAGAAAGAGGTACTGCACTCCGCACTTTTTTTTCCTGCCCCTTCTTGAAACACCCTCTCTCTCTCTCATTCCTGCATCTGTTCCTGTTGATGTGTGCTGTCTCTTTTATATTTTCTAACACAAATCTTATCTTAAGCTCTACTGTATTTGTAGACCTCACTGCCTCTCAGCCCTCTTTTTCTGTGTGTACGTGGATGTGTGTGCGTGTACGAGTGCGGTTGCACATCAACCTGCCTTCTCAAGCTCTTCTGCTAGCTTCCAGCTTTAAGTTGTGGAAAAAAAAGCCTCTCAACTAGTTTTGCAAATAGCTCTTCAGGGAGATGAGATCAGTAATTAACATTGCATCAAGGCAGATGTTTAATTGACCCACATCAGAGTCTAGCCCTGTGGCCTCCTAGGGTGCGAATTTACGCATAAATAGAGTGAATCACGACTTCCCACAGAGTCCACATAAAATTTTTTTAAAAGTCCATTAATTACCAGACATGGTTCTAGTGCTTATGTAGTTAAATGAGCAGTGTGCGAGAATGAGCAGCTACGTGGTTGAATAATCTTTCATTTAACCACCTTTATCTTAAATTTATCTGAAAATTATTTCCTCATGCTCCCAGAATCACTCTTTCACAATTTGCATCCTGGAATGTGCTTGTGTCATCAGGGGAAGAAAAACTCATGATTCAGTACATTCAGGTCGTCAGCTGACTTCATTTTATTGCCTCATAACGTTGCTGAGTCTAGACCTTACCCACTGAAGCAACCTCAAATTCATAACACTGCCTCCAGAGGCTTGTACAGTGGGCACTATGCATGATGTGTGCATCGCTTCATGCGCTTCCCTTCTGGATTAGGCTCAATCTGGACTCATCATGACCTTTTTTCCATCGCTCCAAAGTGCAATTGTTATAGTCCTTAAATAAATTGGAAGTTTTTTTTTTTTTCTTTCCTCCAGAGTCTCACTAACAAGTGTTTTTATTTATTTATTTATTTTTTTTATGACCACACAACTGTTTAGTTCCAATCCTGTGAGTCCTCGTCACATTGTATTTGTAGGAATGTTTTTAATTTAATTATTTTTATACTTTTTGTTTTTTATCCAGGCAGTATCTATTCATCATTGTAACAATATGACGATCAACTCCTGTACATGCCCAAACATATATTATAAGCATGTTCCAGTTATCAGTTTATTTGTAAATTAATGCTTTTTTTAATATACTACGTATATACAGAACTGTGATTAAAAAAAAAGAGAGAGAAAAAGCAGGATAGGGCTGTAGCTATCGAATATTTTAGTAATCGAGTATTCTACCAAAAATCTAATCAATTAATCGAGTAATCGGATAAAATGTACTTTTGCTTAATTAAACAGCAATGTAAAATATATAAGAGAAACAAAGATTAATTGTAAGCTTCTTCTTCGTTGTGTTTACTGGCGACTTGCATCTGGAAGCGCGCTGTGTCACGCCAACCAAATAATTGTGCATAAACATAACGCAGGCTTTTAAAATTAATTAAAAGAAGCTTCGAGGCAGAAGATTTTGCCTCGATCATTTTTTTTAATCGAATTACTCGAGGAATCGTTTCAGTTATTTATTTATTTAGCTATTTAAAATATTTCCAGTGTATATATTAATTTCAAATTTACTCCCATAATGTATTTGGATGCCACAGCTTACCACCCTTAGCATGTTGTCTCAAAGCTGTTTGACATGTCGACATTATGAAGTAATTCTCTTTTTTTTTTTCCAGCTTTGTGGTTCAGTTTTGCCCCATTTCTCAATAAATATACTTTAAATTCCTTTAAAAGGTCATGAAGATCCCACTGACATACTTACAATTTCCAAATCCTCCATAAATTTTCTGTGGGATTCAAGTCAGGAGATTGGCTTGGCCATGACCTGTAAGGCCTGGTTAACTTATTTAGACTGTATGATTGTCGTATTGAAACATCCATCTCATTGACTGATGAGATTTAAGATCTTTTTAATATGTCCGGGCACATCGCTCCTTTCATGTTTCATTCGATGACGTGTATTGCCCCAGTACTGTTTGTATCAGTAGCAGCCCATATCATATTTACGCTAAGTATCGCAATCCCGGCCATTAAACACATAACTCATCTTTCCCAAAATATGATGAGCGGAATTCTTGCTAAATAATTCTTTTTTGTTTAGTTTAGTTTTGTTTCTTCCAAAAATGTTATTCTTTGTTTTTTTTAATATTATTATTATTGGTCTCTGCTTTATGTTTAATGTCAGAGATGTTGTGTATGAGATATAGGATTGATTAGAGATGATCGCCTTGCAGCTCATAGTTTATGGCTTTACTCTCATCCTCCATATCATTATCTTGCCATACTTATCCAAGGATAAGTAGGTGGCATTCTTTTGTAGCTTTTTATTCATTTTTTATTTTATTTTTTTTAACTTTTTTTTATTTTTTATTTTTTGGTGGAAACTCATTTACCTTTACCTTGATTTCTACCTGTTACATTTGAACATATCCACTGGAAATACTTACAAAGAAATAAATAAAATACTGTGTGAATACTTTTTTACTTAGACAGCTCAACATGGCAATATTTGCAAGAAATGGATATTTTTTTGATGTAACTGAAACAAGATACATAAGGTGACTTGACCTTCTGCCTCCCACCACACAGACACGGCTACCACAATTCCTCCAGCACGGCTCCAACCAAAAACCTCACAGACTTGAAGGTGCATCTGGGGAACCCCTCTCTGCATGCCTCCGATCCTGTGGTTATTCATGCAGGGGCTGTCCTGGCCGTGCTGGACCTGCTGGCCTCCATCAGTTCAGACTCCGAGCCTGAGGTACACCTCTCTGTCCTGCCATGCAGATGTCTGATAGCATAGCAGCTATGTAAATTACAAATCTACTCTTGGGCACTAGGGGCTTTTTTTAATCCTATAAAAAGTTAACTTTTTCCATAGTCATCAAGTAGACAAAAATAAAACAATAATGTGCAAGTTGTAGAAAGTTCTGGGAATGTTTGTTGTTGTTGTTTGTGTTAAATATTCAGAAAACAAATATTTAAAATGTTCAGTTTCCATTTGCATTTAAGCATTTGGCAGACGCTCTTATCCAGAGCAACTTACATTTTTTTTTATTTTTATCTCATTACACATCTGAGCAGTTGAGGGTTAAGGGCCTTGCTCAAAGCCCAACAGTGGCAGCTTGGTGGTTGTGGGGTTTGAACCTGGTGTCTTCCGAACCGTGGTCCAATGCCTTAACCACTGAGCTATCCCTGCCACTGAGCTACCCCTGCCATTTGCTTTTCTTAAATATAATTTTTTATATTTAAATCGTTTTTTAAAAATTGTTTCTGCATATCTTTTGCATTTTCCCGCTCAAACAAATATACCCCAGTTTAATAGTTCACCTTCCAATACAACATTATCACGATACCTAGGTGTCATTTCATTAAAATTGCGATTCTGTAAGTATCACAGTTTTAAAAATATCGATTCAATATTATGTTTTTCCCTGATTTCGTTACTATTTTAAACCTTTAAAAAAAATTATGATTGATTTAAATGTAGCCTGTTACTTATAACATTAGTTCTAGCACTTAAAAACCAAGTGAATCATTTAAACAATATAAAATAACTTCAAATTCAAGAGTTTAACATTTAACTGAGCAGCATGTATATTTTTTTAAGAACATGGCAAATAATTCACTCCTACCACAAGGGATGAAAATGTGTACCACCTGTAGGAAAATAAAGAAACAATGAAGTTTTGCCGCCTCAAATACTTCCAAAGTTTCAAAACTCACTCGGGTTCATTTTTTCCCCCTCGATCTCTACAGTTTAGATTAACTGAGTTTGTTTAACAAGATACCAAAAATCCTAAACTTTTAAAGAAACTATGAATCTTTAACCTTGCTTTAACAGAAAGAAAAAAAACTTTTTCTTTAAATGCAAAAGATACTTCAAGCACAAGGGAAACAACACTTTCTTTTGTAGGCTGCTATTTCTTTTCAGCTCCTTTCATGTTCTTATGAGTGTGCTGTGTCAGTCCTCTTGTAAAGCTATTGATGAGAATTGATGAGAAGCTGACAAAAGTGTGGAATAATTTCAACTGGTTCTCTGTGTTCTCTCTGGAGTTCTTTGCTTGAGTTCCTGTCAACTTCATCCAAACATGTCCCCATTGCTTCAATCATGTTTTTTCTTGCAAAAGTGAAAATATATATATTTAGTTAGCCATGACGCCAAGACGTTAATTATGTATTTCAAGCTGATTTTACCCTAATAAAAATGTTTAATGACGGTTATAAGATAGACAGAAATGCAGGTTACAAACTGTAATTTTTACTTAAACCCAGATATGAGGGAGACAGTGAGAAATGCATCAGCTTCATCTTATATATAAGAAAAAAGGATCTGCTGATCTGATAAAACCGGTTTAATTTAGCAAAATGGTCTTTTTTTTTTTTTCCTTTTATTTGCATTGTATTATGATCTTTCCTGAAACGTCCAGCTTTAATCTTCCTAACTGTCCCATTTCCCAGAATGCTTTGGAGTTGCAGTTGGCCGTTGCGAATATGCTGCAGTTGTTGGTGCACTCCGAGAGGAACCAGCAGGTACTGTGCGAGTCGGGTCTGCCATCACGCCTGCTACAGCGCTGCAGCTGCGCCATGAGTGACGAGGAGCACCCGCTACACCCACCGCTGCAGAGGACCTTCGAGAGGCTCGCCTCGCAGAACCTACAGCCCATGGCTCTCCGGTTAGTCTAAAACTGAGCAGTCTGGGGAAAGAAAATCCCTGAGAAATATATTACTGCATTATGTAAGACAATGGACGGGGATGATAGGATCTACTGTAGGTGTGTGACCTGTCTGTCCTTGTCAGGTTCACACTCCTGCCAGCATCAGGGATTATAATATAATGATATTATTTTAGCTTATTTTTGTGGCGGTCTGGAGAAAAATCTGTGAGATGTCACTGCAGTTAAATTCTAGCAAAAATCAGGTTTTAAACAAAATTGAGTTTTTGTATATATTTTTTTGGTGAAATATACTTTGATGAATCAGTATAAATATATTTTGTAAAACTATGTGTAAACATTATTTCACATTTCTCAAGGAGCTAAACCTGCTGAAAGACATGTTAAACTTTTTTAGTTGAGCATGCTTGATCAAGCGTTCAACTTTTCCATTTACGGATTTAAGGTTGCTTGTGATGCTCCTACATCATCATCATCATCATTCAGACAGAGAAGAGCACATACATACTCTGTACAGGTTACAGCGGGCAAAGAGATGCTTGAATGACCTGTTGGAAAGATATTTAATAAGATTTATGTAGGTTTTCTAAACAGTTTTAATGTGAACAGGAATCAGTCAAGTGATGAGGCTTGAGTTTGAATATTGTAAATAATGTTTGAGCTCTTAGGATGCGGATGATGCTGATGTTACAGTGTGAATTAATTTTTTAATTGTAAAAGGTTAATTCTTGAGAATTTGATAGTAATTTAGTTTTTCTGTAAATGTTTAATGTAAGATGCATGCAAAAGAGAATTATTCTGAGGAGGTTCAGAAAAAGTCTGTAGTTTTTAGAATTATATGTAGTTGTCCAAGTTTGGTCATGTGAATGGTTAACAGATGATACGGGTCTGCTAAAAATAAATAAATAAATAAATAAATAAATAAAAAAAACATTGACAGACAGAGAGTACAAGTACTTAGATTTAGATTTGGGTACTTGCCAGTAGATGGTACTCGCTCATACAGGTAGCTGCCGCTGTTCGAGAGTACAACATTAAACAGAACATTTCCGGATGCCTCGTGTTTGAAGCACATCATCAGACGCACCTGTTATTGTTTTACTAGTGTGTGAACCCTGAAACTGCTTTGCATGTAGAGTGGCTTACCGGAAACTAACATCCTCATCAATCTACTGCACAGTTAAACTGATGAAAGACAGTCAGCTGCCACAGCCAATTGGGTAGAAATTTGCATCTGTTCTTTCCCTTCGTGGGCTCTTTGTGGCCCTTCAGCATCGCTATGGCAGCCGTTTGAAATGACAATAGCGTTGCAATGTTTTTACTGAAGTCACAACCTGAACTACACATTATTTTTAAAAGTCTCCATGTCTACATTATAAAGAGGGACACAGACAGATAGATGCGCCGCTAAGCAGATTAACTAGAGAGAGATGTACTGCAAGTTACCGCATCATATTAATCTTACTTATACTCGCCGACATCAAAATTTGAGGGGAGAAAACACATTTTTTTAAATGTGGGAATTTGAGACCTGATTGACCCCTCAGAGATCACCAGAAAGATGGTTCTTCACCTTCCAATCCAAGTTGTCAGATTCGCACATCCGTTGACATGAGGGGGACGAGTGACTGAGCACAGGGGCTGTGTAATGAGTGTCTGACTGTCATAAAGTGTTATAAGTGAGGAAGCATATGAATCATTTTACAAGTAGGGAGTAGATTAGCACAGTATCCAACCAATAACAGATATTAGTATTAGTGTCTGTGCATCTCTATTAATAATGTTTAATTCCAGGGGTGAAAAGTTTTTTTTTAAATTTTTTTAAAGGTTGCATTTTGTATAGAAAAATACTTGTGTATATAAAACTTAGAGATTTTGTCAAAACACAGAAGAACGTGAACTTTTGTTCTTGGGCCTATGTCTAGTATTAGCACGATTATTTTTAATCGATTAAACTGCTTTTATTTATTTATTTATTTATTTATTTAAATAATACATGTTTTTGCGACTAATGTAAAGATTATTTTTCGTGGTTAATCTGGCGGTAATTTTCTGTTTGAATGAATAATCCTATTATTAAACTACCATAATAAATTTTCATTAGCATATTTTAAACTTTCATTTATTTTGTAACATTAATTAAATTTTCTTTTAAAAAATTGCTTCTTCATGAAATGGCGTTGCCGGGCTAGCCATTAGCATTTGCTTGGTATATCTTCTGCTGAATTCTTGTCTGAAATCCAAGTTAGGCTGCTGTCTTTATTTTAAGGTCTGAGAGAACCGGGTTTTTTTTGTTTTGTTTTGTTTTTATTCTTGACACAGCACCATTTTATTTGGTGTTCCTTTAAAGAATTACCACATGTCATAAGATCAGGTTTGAATTTTTGGGGATAAAGTATCACATTCCACCATGCGCTCGCAAAATTGGGGATGGACGATCGACGGGAAGGCAAAAAGTATCCACACTCAGGTTATATTATACATCATCACTTTCCGTTCAAGGCTAGTGACTCCTAGGCACTACTTTGCAGATGTGAACGTGTTACATCAGTTCATTTGTAACTGCAGTCTGAGCAAAAATGTTTGCCCCACTTGTGATTTGCATGAAAGAAGAGCAGCGTCCAGTGATTAGATTTTTGTGGTCTGAGGATGTATCTGGTGTCGAAAGAACTTAGATGGTGGTAGATAGGGATGCACCGATACCGGTATCTGGTATCGGCCTCGATACCACATTTTCTAAAGTACTCGTACTCGTTAAAAGT